>CM037869.1:32162334-32209834 GCA_021292105.1 Anadara kagoshimensis | reverse complement strand
GGAGTTGGTTTGCAAGTTTCAAATCGTCTAGGAATGAAATTCCTCAGTAATAGTGCTTGGATCAAAATTGTGGAAATCCAATATTTTTTTAGATGTTGATTTAAGAAAATAATTGACCAAGATAAATTTTACCAAAGTATTATCACCTCCGGCTTGATTGAAGATGTTCTTCTGTTTGGTTACCATGAAATAATTAATACATATATACATATAAATGCATTGCTTTGCAGGTGGCTTGATGCTTATTTTTTGGTATTAGAAAATTTTCAACTTGAAAAAGATGCAAAAGCTATGATGGAATATGTTGTTTAGTTGTATGTATAATCAAATAAAGTATTGCTTACCATATACCTCTACTTCGCAGAGTTCCAATACTGCGTCGTCGGAATAATTAGCTGGATATTGATGACCGGGAAGTCGTTCGTTGTATATGTAGATATATCTAGCTGTATGGGGACAGTAGATAGTTTGAATAGGGTCCGGAAGATTGGGACCACTATCTTTGTAACAAAGCCATTCACGACGTCCTGCGATATTACTCAAGTATAAACTAAAACCTGCAAATCTTTGAGTATCTACAGTAGAATATAAAAGTAAACACCTACTTAACAATATTAAGTATCAACAGTATTTGATCGCAAATTATTCAGAAACAAGAACCATCAAAAACCTATAAAACATTTTTAGATTCTCTCTATCAGGTCTAATTAAGAATTGAATTGAATTTTTTTGTGGTTGATAAAATATGGACCAAAATTTAGAACTTGACAAAACTGTAGTTTTTTTTAAATCTTCTTTTTAAACATATGTTCATACTAATTATCAGCCGAAAATTATCAACGTTTTTACGTTGTTTATATGAAAAATGAATTCTAATGCATGTAGCTAAAATAGAAAAACAAAGGAAAATCCTAAAAATTATATTATATATTCATCAGATGTTTCATACTGTGGTTAACCATGAACATTGTAAATATTTAAGCAGTTATTTGCAAAATAATTTTTGGAAGCTTAATACAGTTCAACTTGCCTTAAAACCCACCTCTTTAAAAGGGTCATCTGCTTATAAAGCACTGTTGAATTGTATCCCAGTTATTCTTTATTCATATGATTTGTAACTGTATATAAAGCCAATCTGCCATAAAGGCCACTTTTACTGGTTCCCTTGGGTAGCCTTTATAGATAGGTTTGATTGTACTTTTTTGCATCGGGCATAGACGTTTGTAGCTGAATCATGTTCTTAATTATCATTCATTGCAACCAAAACGGCACAACAATGACAAAGCTACTTTAGATAAAACGACAATTACCAAAAATAATGAGAGAGAGAGAGAGAGAGAGAGAGAAGAGAGAGAGAGAGAGAGAGAGAGAGAGAGGGATCTTTATTTTACTTAGTTTCCTGTAGAATATCTTTACTATCTCTACCCTACTTGGTACTTTCAAATCAACCTGCCACCATGCTGTTCTCTGTCGGTAAAGTGTATGAGAACAACAATTACAACCAACTTCTCTATCTATTCCATTTCTATTAGTAAAGCCGTCCACCGCTTTATCCGCTACCCAGTCTGAGTTTTGATTAGAGCTTTGGGTTGCACTTTTTTCTTTGGCTATATTCACTGTAATTAAAAATCCGTTGTTAATTTGTATTTCGCCACGTACTTTGATAACATTCATTAAACATGTTAAATGTTACTTATAAAGATGCATGTTAGTATCGTGTAAAAGGATTTGTTGCCAAACGGACATATGTGTCTTCTACCGGCTGCCTGCCAAACGAGTACATATGTCCTTTGACAACTCTTTGGTTAAGAAAAACGGTCATAATAAGTTTGATAAAGTAAACAAAAATGCAAAATGTTGACTATTGTCACGCGTGTGACGCCATGTCAATTCGCATAGTGAAAATTAATTCGGCACTGCCAATGGCGTTTTGATAAATAATTTGGCAACAAAATGGTTCACTAACATTATAAAGACGATTATTATACCTAATTAGAAAAATACGAAGCTATCTGTAATTTGATTGTATCGTTAGGTCATGGGATCAGGGTTAGGAAAACATCGTGTATCCTTCTGAACACATCATATCCCACCTCTCCTCTTCGGAACACACCATGACGTCACAATGATATGACGTCATCGAGCGCGAATCGATCTCACGTTCTAGCGTTTGCATCCGATTGGTTCCGATAGGAGAAAAAGCAATGAATCGGAGAAGGACTGATGTTTTCAGAGGTCTTTTTTAAATATTTTCTTTTTTCTGTCTTTTTATTACCATGGTTATCTTTCGGTATAATAATTAATTTATTGCCTTTGTGTGAGGGAGATATGAACATTTGTTTACCCTTAACAAGTCATATTTCCCTCGGGCTTCCCCCTGGGGATATATGACATGTTGCGGGTGAACACATGTTCATATCTCCCTCACACAAAGGCAATAAATGTATATTGTCTTTTTTATAATTCTATTGATGCTAAATTCTTCTTAAAATATGTATACTGTAAGTGTAGTTTCATTGGTGGTGTAAATTATTCGCTTATTTTGCAATCTCAAACTTTCTGCTAAAATTTGTATTCACGAAAAATAATATATATTTTCTCTTATACCCACTTTTAGGAATCCGTGTATATTACATAAATGCGAATAAGGTCTTAGGTACAAAACCGCGAAAATTTCATAGCGTGGAATTCAGTACATTTACAATTATAACGGATTGTATAATAAAAATATTAATACTGTCTGTACTTTAATTTAGTCTTGATTTGTGTGTAAAGTAAATGTTATCATTCCTATATAACAGTTGTTAACTACACTTGAATGATAAGAAGAAAAATGTCATTGATCATTGAATCTTGAGCGTGTTTCATATAAAATGGAGGGGTGTGTGTTAAATGAATAATTTTTCTAATGAGACCTACGTAGCTGAATAGATTATGATTAGAGTGACGTTTGACAATCCCTTTCAACAGTCTTCAAATTATTTGTGGCATTTTTTATCTATAACCCAAAGCAACATACTTAGCTGCCATTTGTATCAATGACAATATGGCATGTATTGTAATTTAGTCACTTATCTTGACCAAGTTGCTCAAAGCCTAATGGGTTTCGCCGCTGTAGCACGTGATGCCCTCTATTGTTCATGCGGAACACTTATTTCCAAGAGATATGGAATAGCATGAGATAACGTTTTTTTCCGCGAAAACGACGTCATTCCCGGGATTTATGACGTTGACGCTTTCTAAAACGTTCCGCACAACGTTAAGGAAATTGCTCAAATGGTATAGCCGGAAACCCCATTAGGGTCTATCAGTATTAGTTCCATGGTATATGAACCACTACAACTACGGTAGCTCAGTTGGCAGAATTCTCGCTGAATGTGGGAGGTCGTGGGTTAGACCTCCTTTCGAGTCTGACAAAGACTTAAAAATACGTAGTGCCTGTACTTTTGTGAAAAAATCGGCAATAGGGAACACTGTCTGTAAATTGCCCTAAGCGCCTGCAAATGTGTAAATTTCTGCCACTTTGCCTATACCTGGTGACGTCTTCATATAAGTGAAACATTCCTGACTTGGACGTTAAACCCAATTCAATCAATAAATCAATTTGTATCAAAGAGAATATGATGTGCAAACTTCACTGCGACTTTGTTACCTAGCCATATATATCTGGGTTCAATTGCATAAAGCATATCGAGGGCTTATAATGAATTAAATCATAATCAGTGCTATGATTTACTAGTGTGGCGACACCTTTAGGGGTTTCGCGGAAAAGAATGGAACAATCTAGAGGATATCTATTAGAGCTCATCCACAGAACTTACCACTCAAAAATTTAACACAGACCTAACGGATAAGTGCCAAACCTACCAATAATTTGGTAAAAAATTGGTTACTTTATTATGGGTACGAATTCAAAACTGTACGTTAAACGTTGATGATAGGGTCGACTTTAAACACTTATTGTGAATTTTGTGTACAAGATAGAAAAAATATAAAAATCAGTTTTTTCCGCGAGATCTTAATCTATTTTCGGCGCATTGACGACTTTTTCGTAAACGAACGGTTATTGAACAGGAGTCGGTTAAACAGAAAGTTTGTATGAAAAGTCCATTTTTTGCATGTTTTACCCTAAAATTAAGTATGATCCATATTTTTCACAAAAATATAACATAGTTAGATAGCTAGATCGCATTAAACTCCATAACGTCTGAAAATTTTGGCGAAGTCTATAGTCAAAAGTTAACTTCCTCAAAGATGCCATAATATGCTGCTAAAAAGGGGAAAGTTGTCGCCTTTATCATTTCACATCCAGAGGATGTTCCGAATGAATTCGTCACTAATCCTCTAGATTGTTCCATTCTTTATAATTTGCTAAAGATGGTTTAATCAATGTTTAACCCTAGTTAATAAGGCGTTGTGTCACCGAGTCCTGATGTTTAGTAGGCAACGTTGTACTCGTCATGGATTGGTTGATTGATTGGTTGGTTGGTTGAATAAATTGGGTTTAACATCACAGTCAAGAATATTGCGCCCAGACAATGTGCAAGAATTATTTTAGGTTCTAAAAATGCCCTGACATGAAGCATCGCTTTAGGGTGTCTTCTGAAGGACGCCTGGGACATAATAATAAAATATGGCACCTGTTTGTCACCGATACCGGTTCATCTCAGTCGAGGGTGATGTGATGTAACATATATCCCAATCAAGGCTTTGCCAAGATTGGGATTTCTTACATCACAGCACTTGCGTGAGCTATTTCTGTCCGAGGTACGAGAAAACCTATTGTTGTATTCCCTTTACGACAAACGGTTGGTAGTGTCAACGACAAAGGGATATGTGACGCGTCAAGCGAAAACCATACTTATGGGTCAATTTTTCGAAAATTGGGTTATCATTAATTATAAATCTACATTTATTTCTAATTTCAACGGTGTGTAAATTATATATGAGATCAGAAAAAATAAGCAAGGTACTGGCCTTATATATATCGGACAGATCATCTTGATTTAATGATTATCGTCAAAAAGCGTGATGGCGTTATATACCGAATCGCAGCGACGGACATTAATTTCTTATTTATTTACATAAAACACATTGATATAGCCACACCAGGCATGCGTAAAAATCGCATTTGTCACCATAAAAACTGGTTTGCAAGCAATGCATCTACCGTTGCTCTCACAAAATGTATTTTTACAGTTTGCAGGACATGTCAAATTACAAAATGTTCCATAAAATGGCAGTTTGCATCCATCAAAACATTTATCTGTCTTAGGATTGCAATTATGGCGACATTCCGAAGTACAGGAACTTATATGTAATTGGCCCTTTTGCCAAGTTTTGCATGTCATTTAAAAATTCCTTTTTTCCGATTTGAAGCTAATTTATTCATAATATACCTACTACATCTATATTATAAGGTAAATGGTAATAGTATATTACATATTCAATCGTGAGCTGCGTTTTTCATCATATGAAACATGAAATGAGCTAACGGTAGTAAAACAAACGATATACCCATGGTTGTTCCGTTTTAATGTCGTATTCCCTAGTTTATGATATAACGTCATGCTGTGTGTCGTGAACCATGGTAATGACGTAATTTCCATTCATAAAATAATTTATTTAAATGTAGGTAATATCAACAGCCAAATTGTTTCAATAGACCTTTTTGCACATGTACTTCTGAAAAAAAGATCGCAATGTTTATTTCAATTCTTTTCCTTTAAGTCAATTTAGAATTTAAATCAACAACATTAACTCGTAGTAATGTACATTTGTGATGTTTGATTGTATTAAATTCTTTCTGAGACCAAATGAAGTTATAGGACTTTAATTATATTTGCTAATGTGACGTCACTGATCTCTTGCTTACGCTTATATCCATGGTGTCATTGATTGGCTGTTTAAAAAAGCAATATGTAAATATAACCATTGAATTGTATCTAGCGTGCGATATGCTGTTTGCACGACAATGGCACTATAAACGCAATTTCTAGACAGTTCAATGGTTAAATAAGACACCGACCGTCGTTAACATGCGGCAAATATATCACTCGGTGGCTTACTTAGAAACTTTCCATTTATGCCCCATCTCCAACTCATGTTACAGTAGCAGTACCCATAATCTGGATCACATCTTGTGTCGAGACAACCAAAACTGCAGTTATAATTACAGTGACCCCATCCATAACGACCCTGCGGGCATCCTTGATATAAAACAAATTAATAGCCATTACGTTATGTTATGATTTTCGTCCTTGATTTTACAAATATAAATTTCAAACATACCACTACAAAATCTTATGCAAAAATGATTTTAGGAAACCATAACAATCATAAGCGGTGAAATTGTAGTATTGCATAAAATGTTCTAGTCAGTTTTATTATAGGGAATGACTCCCGTCAAGTGTAGATAGTATAACCTAAACTATGAGTATACGTGTAATCCTCTTTTGTGTCTTTGCAATTTGACTAATATTGTTGTTTTAATAGATGGAAGCTTAACTAATCTCATAATCAAAAACTAACATACTAATCCATGTCCAAATCACAATCCAGAAACAAAGTAAAAACTTTAGAACTTACAAGTTAGGTTAGAAACGTGAACTCCAACCAGGGAAGTGAGGCCGGTTAATGATTTCTGTGGTAAATAATTCTCTATCAGTGAAAATCAAGTTTATCATCAAAGTAATTTTGGCGTTAACAATAGCGATAAAATAAACACGGAAAGTGAATACTAACAATGCCAGGCTTTACATTCACTGATACAGAGAAATCATTTTGTCTTAAAAACCTGAAGATATCAATTTTATTGAATAACGGTTTGACAAAAATATGCTCAAGAATAAAGTTAAGGACCACATAAAAAAAATATTATTTAATTTTGTAGAACGTTAATCTTATAATTTTTTCCGCACTTCTCGTAATTTTGTCAATGAGTATGATTTCATGCACAATTTGTTTTTATCTATTACAATATTTAAAAGAAGAAAATAATGAGAACAAAATACAGAAATATTATATATTTTTCAGTTCTTGGGTTGTTATCTCAAATTTTATATTGGTCTCTAACATTTTCCTTCACTACACCTTACCGTATACTTGGACTTCACAAAGATTTATAATTGCTTTATCTCCTTTTGAATCTGGGGTTGACCTTTCCCTGGAAACTGTGATATATCGTCCAAGGGCCGAACAAAAATGCAAGTATATTAAGCTTGTAGGCCATCCATTTTCTGTATCTTTGTAGCACTGCCAAGTTTCTAAGGGATTGAGTGATTTTGTAATATTGATAGCGTAACCATCCATACGATTTAGATCTGTAAAAAATTAGAAGATAAATAATTTATTTATTTAGGGAATTTAAAACAAAATAAAAAAAACATGTTTATTTATTATGTTAAATTGTTTTAGATCTTAAATCACATTGTTATTATAATTATAATCAAACCTGTTTCAGTAGGAACGCCAAAGCCGCTGGCGTAGGGAATCATTAAAATTTGTGAACTTGCAAAAATGGAATATAATTGGTCAAAAAATGGCGAACCTTTGGACGAGGCAATATCGGGAATTGTGTTCAATATATCACCGGATGTTATGACCAGGGTTATAACATAAAAAATCAGAATATATGAAACTCGTTCACAACTACTTTTAACAATTCCGGTTACATTTTAATATCTTTATTCAGAGATAAAAACGAGTCAATGACTAAAATTCAAAAAATTGTTCTTCACAAGATTCCTTCCCATATATTACAAGGTGCGTGCACCAGAATTATTTTTATATCAAAAGAAAGATTTTTTTGCAATGTAGAATTTGATATATAATTCATCAAATAATTTTCTTTACACAAAAAGTGTCCAAGTTTTAAAGGCGAAAAAAATCGCCGTCAGTCCGGATTTTGGGTACGGGTCGGGTCCATTTTCCATCTAATTTGACCTAGAAATTTTGCAAGTACTGCTTCCTAGCTGTGTTCTATATTTAGTCTGGACACACAGAAGACGCAGAATGGTATTTACGATTGAAATAAAGAAAGTTTATGTTACAATTATCATGTTTTTCGTCAGACTTCTCATAGAATTTGCCGGATTTTAGGGCCTACTTTCAGTCTCCATGTTAAAACTCGGCAATATGCCGCTTCGATCGTTCATTTCACAAATTAAAAGTCCATACGACAACCACATGTACAGATTCTATGTTGATTGACCACGTACGGTGTATTATAAGTGTTAGTTGACTTGTGGAATTAATAACAATAGATAAACCCGTTTATTTAGGGTATGTGATTTAGGGCTCAGGGCTGTTGAAGGCCTGTCACTTCTAAACTGTTGCAACCTTTGCTTTGTGGTTTTCAGTCATTACAAGCTGATATTAATCACCTGGTCACCAAATCAGTAAAGTTGAAAGTGAGCTTCAAGTGAAATATTCTTCCAAAGACAAAGACAGAGTGTATTTTACTTTGAAAATATTGCCTATACATACACTAATTAGCATAACAAGTACATGATATTTATAAACTTTGGCTTGACCTTTGTCACAGGCCTATACTATTTCAGTTTGTACTCCAGATTGACAACAACTAATCTTAAATTTTCTACAGATAAATGCAATTATGTTATTAAACAATAACTTTAACATAACCATTAAGGTTTTGCTGGATAAGCTTTTGTCAATTAAACCAGGACTTGAAAGTGAAGATACAATATTCCAAAATTTTATGTCTGAAAAAAAATTATATTGTCCCTAATTTAGTTATTTGATTAAAAATTTAAATTCTGGTTTGCCAGTCAACTGTTTATGTTTAAATATAACAAGAAATAATAAATTCGTTAAAATTATTTAGCTTAAATATCCAATGAAATGTGTTAAGCTTGGTGTTGTCTAATGTTAATATTTCAGCTAGACTGGAATAAGGTGCCTTTCATGGCCTAAAATGATTTCCTTTTAGCTAAAATATTAAACCTCATTTCCAAGAGTGATTTCTGTGTTTTTAAAGCAGTTACAGCACTCAATACAATACTCAGATATTGGCTAAATATTTCAAAGCCATGGCCACCTGAGTCATGCAAGTTGATTTAATACACCAATCTTGTAACACACACATGTTTTTGCTTGAGGTCTCACCACATAATGGGATACATGCAGCTGAAAAGCTTATATTTTCAACATTCAAGTTGAATCAACCAGCAACAAACCATAAAAATCATTGAAAAGGGAAAAACAAAAGATAATGTCACTTAAATAACCAGTTTGAGACCACCGATTAAAAAATTCCCAAAATTATAAGGTTAGTTCTTGCACTCCTAACAGAGACATATATCTCTGCTCCTAAGAAACTAAGAAGTCAACAAACACCTATTCAACTTGTCACTTTACACATTGCCTAATTCTCTTTGTTTTCACTATGCAAGTAAAAACTATACTGAATAAATTCAAAGTAACAAATGAGGAAAATAATTTCTAAATCCAAAACTGAATAGTACAAGACTGGCTGGTTAAGTCTCAAATTCAAAATGTAACCAGTATTAACCAATTCAAATTAAATCTGTATACTAAAAAGTTACTTATGGGTATATAGCGAGTTTTCAAAAAACCTATATTTTCAAATGGCATTGACTTACAGCATAGTCTATCATTGCCTTAAGACTGAAAGGGAGAGACATCATATGTTTACCACATATCATAAACATGACTGAACCATATAAAAACAAAACAAAACAAAAAAGTTCAAAGTAAAACAATCTTCTTTTTCTCCACAAGTATTGGTTTCCAAAGCGTGCAAAGGGGGTGGTGTTGACTTTTGAAACAGATCCATACATATGTGCAATGTGTGTTGTTATTGTATTTAATCTGGGTAGATGTAGGTGAGGGTAGTAGAGAAACAGGTGTAGTTCTACTGCCAGCTGGTCATTATTGTGCAAGACTTTATGCAAATTAATTACCTGATATGGTCAATTTTACCTGTCCATGATGTGGGGTGAGAGTTGGTAGCAGACCATGTGCTGAAAAGGCCATGTGTGGATGGTCATTTTTTGAGAGAGAATAGTCCGACATTTTTAAATTTGAGTTTAATATTTTGCCTGTGTGACTCTAAATTTTATATATTTGAACCTGTGTGGTTAAAACATTTACATTTGTGTGGTGAACGTATTTTGTACCTGTGTGGTTCAGACATTTTACACCAATGGGGTATCTGTGTGGTAATATTATAATTCCTGTGTGGAAGACAATTGGTGTGAAGATTTGCATTGACTAAAATCACTGACCAGTTAGTGATAGTACAAGATTTTCATACTATATTCAGAGGTGTCAGTGTATGAACATTATGTGTACATGTTTCATATAGCAAGTGATAGTTACATATAGTGAATAGCTGGAGGGTGTTAAATGTATTTTTCTGATGTTTCCAGTGTTTCTGTGAATAAATACTGTTTGTGTTTTTGTACCATGGTGATGTGTATATCATCATGATAAGTCTATGGTAGCCCTTATGTGCCATGAACAATAAAAATGTAATGGATGTTATGGACATGTGATTTGTGCATGTATATAGACAGTGTCTGGACATGTGAACATTTTGTGTGTACAGTACTGTACTAGAAATTTTATTGCCACATATATACTTTGTGAATATATAATTTTATATACTATATATTATTTGTTTTGAAATAATTTGAAATAATTTGAATTTCACAAGTCATTTATCCAAACCCACACAGTTGTGACATGTGTTATATATATAATATTTTTACTGAATAAATAGCCACACACCCAAACATACACAACTGGACAGTCAATAACACTACAAATACACTTGTTTCAAATCTGGCATATTTGTAAAATTTATGTTATCACTCACTTGCTAATTACTCTAGTAATCTAGCTGCTCATTATACATGTAGTTGAATAACTCCTTGGAGAATATACTGGTTGCAAAATTGATTTGCATGATTTTGCCAGGCAGCCTACAGATTTTATAACCCTTCGATTGTGAATGTTATAACTTATGGTGGTCTCTCTCTCTCTCTCTCTCTCTCACACACACACACACACACACACACACACACACACACACACAGAAAATGCAATTAAAGAGAGACAACTCCTGATAGCGTATGCATGCAGGTTTTGCCATTCAGGCAACCGATCAGGGTTTGGATTATATTACTTTATCAAAGGATTTTAATTGAAAACTTGTGAAACATGGTGATTTAAACATGCGACTTATTGATTCTCCGAACCGGTATCGCGTGAATATAATTTCAACTTGTCATGTCATTTCCAACTTGACATTGGTACATCGATCATCGCGGGGGCAGCCATGTTTGTTTACATTGACAACTAAATGTACCATCCAGATTTTCGCTTTATTAAGGTATTAACACCTGATGCACCAGAAAGATTTTAGGTTTAATTTAATTTGGGATGTGCTATTGTATGTTGTACAACATATCGAGCGATAATTTTCTTTACACAAAAAGTGTCCAAGTTTTGAAGATTGACAAAAAATTCCTGGTGTTTCTGACGTGACATCAATTAGCGTCAAGAATTTGTATATTTTTTGTGGATAATAATATTGTATCCCAAATTTGAACTCAAATGTCAAAATATTGGTAATTCCGACATATAACTTATTGGTACACAATGCTTAACTATGCTTAATAATGTTATATCGTTAGTTTAAAGACTGGGCACTTTTTCGGCCATGACACACTTGTCAAAAAGTAATCCCAATTTTCAAATCGGCGGAAGGATAAAAAATTGTAAAACCGAAACACAATTCTCGGAAAAAAGCGGGTTGGCGTTCCTACTGTTTATAAAGGCCATCAAAGGGAACCAATACAGGTGGAATTTCGTTGCAAGTGACATTTATATACAGATGCAAATAATATAAATACAGAACAATACAGAAACAATTCTACTGGTCTTTATTAGAAGATGGTCCTTATATATTGAGGTGGCCTTTAAGACAGGATGGGCTGTATTATAATGCGTTTTATCAGTTTTGCATTATTAATGATTTTGTAAATGTATTGTTATTGATACGTACCATCAAAATATTGTTCTAGTCTTATTCAATTATTTTTGTCAAATCTTTGAGTGCACAAGAACATCTAATTATTCAAAGCGTCATTTAAAACATTTTTGTAAATGTATTGTTATTGATACGTACCATCACAATATTGTTCTAGTCTTATTCATTTAATTATTTTTGTCAAATCATTGAGTGCACAAGAACATCTAATTATTCAAAGCGACATTTAAAACGATAACGCTATTTGAATATTTAATCTGTTGTTAAAGCCATTGCAATAAAGGAAACGAAATGGTTGCGTGAAATATGAAATTATATAATAGATACACACGACAGGAAAAATGCATATTGACAACGATATACAAAAGGTATCAATTTTGGGCGAACCTGGAACAGTGAGGATTGCAAGGTAGATATTTGATTTTTTTTAATTTGTTTTCTATTATCCCAGACATTGAATGTGAGATGATCAAGTGTTAGGAATGAGACCGCTGGAATCACTTAACTGGTATTTTACATACATATGATATATACACATATACACAATTGTATATTATTTGATCATTCTAGGGGTAAATCAAGATTTGATTTTGTAGTAGGACACGTTTTTGATAAGGGGTGGGGTTGTTATTCAAGTAACTATTCGAAAGTAAAAAGAGTTACGTTAGTAAAGTCAAGTTAGATTATTCCCTTTATCAAGTAACCAAGAAAATTAAAAATATAGAGTCTTGTTTTCAATATAAATAATAAAATCGTTTTTCAATATTTACCAACTTTTAACTTTTTTATCATTTTCGATTGTACTTGTATACATTCCTTTTCAGTTTTGTCCGGGTTTTGGTTTATTATAGTGCGCGCACGCGCGCGCGCGCCCGTGTGTGTGTGTGTGTGTGTGTGTGTACATGTAGGTATTTGATTACAAGGACTTATTTGAGTATTCGTTTTTAGGCAAGTCAACACAAAAGAGTCCGTTTCTGTGCCTTAAATCCATGTGTTTTACTTCCTGTGTCGTGTAAAAAGTGTAATTATCGATTAGCGTTGAACAAGAACGAAAAATAAATTACTGTTACATATGAGTACTTGAAATAAACGATACGTCTTACAAATAAAGCCATACGTCATATTTGGTCTTGCAACTCAATTATGTCAACTAACAAAGGCTGCATTTGAAGCTTTATAGCAAACGTATCATTTTACATTTTGCTTTTGCAAATTGTATATGAACGAAAATAGGATGTCTCTTCAGTTCAGTTACATAAAACAATGTCAACAGAATAATAATTATTTGCAGATAATATAGATCATGATAAAAAAACTAATACACCATATGAATTTTTTTAATGTCGCTAAAATATAACACAGATAATTACTGGTCTAATGTTTTGTTTAATGAAGTTTTACTGATGATAAGTAAATATCAAAAATGTACACAAAAAGCAAGATCTTTGCATTTCATTGCCATGTCTGTAGGTTTAAAACTGTGTTATTTGTACGTTACATTAATTTGTTTTCATGTTATATGGCCAATACAATTATAAAGATATAAATGAATACTATTTACAGTCTTTTCTGTTGATTACTTGTACCGCCTTTATTTCGTATACTGCCCCTAAGTCTACTTGCACCCATTCATATGTTCCGTCTTGTGTATTCGTATACCCGTAAAAAGCACAATTGTGATTTTTTTCATCAACTGCATTTGAAGGTGAGTGTACAGGGTCATAAATCGAACTCTGGGTCGTGCTTTTCTTATAGGCAAGGTTAACTGCAACGAAATAAAAGATTTAACATTTATTAATGGCACAATCTTAGAACTATCACCTGAAACATTTACTACATCAGATAAAAAAATGTTTGTTCATTCGAAAACATAATTCAGTCTGCTGCATATGGTTACTATACATTGTTGTTGGAGTTTTTCTGCATTCTACGTGTATACCAGAAATTGGCCCTAAACTTTGAAGGTTTTTTATAATATGAAACAATTATCTATGCCTTGATATAGAAGTTCTATATTAAACACTTGTTTCTTGACAATTTAAAATGATCAATAATAAAATAATTTATTTTTATGTTTTTCTATGAATAGCTTTTTCATAAAGATGTTACCAATAATGTGATCATATGGTGATGTATATAAAATGTATATGTGACAATCTATCCTTTGCTGTAGAAAACTAAGTACTGCGTTTTGTTGAGGTGACTATCTTCAGATAGAGTTGATCCGGGAAAGAGGAGTCTTCAGACAATTACAAGCATTTTTGTGTTATAAATAAAGCAATGAACAATATGAATGAAGTAGAGTCATAGTGTTTTATGCCCTAGTCAAGTCACTTATATTAAGGTTAAGTGGTGCAAGTGGACACTGACGTTATGCACGGCGTGAACAAATATTTGCGTTATTTTTCGTTAATGAGGAGTCTCAATACATCTTGTTCATATTGTCCTTAATGTAAGCATTTGCTTCTAGTTTCATTTGCTGTAGCTATAGGTAGGTTAATCTCACTCAAATTCAAGCTGATATATCTAAACATGTAGACATAATGTTAACAATAGGGAGCCAAATACATAGAGCAATAAACGATTTCTTTGATTTTCGAATCAAGTAGCTGATATAGCCTATTTAAAACAATTTTATTTATCTAATTTAATGTTCGACCTCGTCCAGAGTTGTATTATTCCTGGTCTCATTATATGATTAATTTGTTGTCTAGTCTTGTTTGAATGCTTCTACTAATGACTTGTTTTTTTCGAGTTCTAGGTGCATTGAAAATGACTGTTGACAAGTGCATATGTTATGTTAAAATTATTTTTTTTTTTAACAAAACATAAATAACTCACCCGCAGATTCTATAAGTGGTACTTGATGGCATAGTAGTATCATTGATGCTATGTATGGAAATAAACTGGATCCCATTATCATAGATCTGTGGATAAATGACATATGGAAATATGGATATATTGAAATAGTATACGGTCAAACCTGTCTACAAAGGCCACTTAAGGGAACGAGTAAAAGTTGCCTTTCTGGCAGGTGACCTTTATATACAGGTTCAAATAATATGAATAAGTAACAATTGGTTTACAATTCTGCTGGTCTTTATAAGCAGGTGGTCCTTA
The DNA here is from genome assembly GCA_021292105.1 of Anadara kagoshimensis. Classification (NCBI taxonomy): domain Eukaryota; kingdom Metazoa; phylum Mollusca; class Bivalvia; order Arcoida; family Arcidae; genus Anadara; species Anadara kagoshimensis. Next base: position 32,194,674 of record CM037869.1, on the reverse strand, counting down.
TATAGTGTCGGCCTTTAAGGCAGGTTGGACTGTACTTTATAATTGCGGAGAATTACATAAAATGAAACCATTTATAATTAGATTTTTTCATAACAATTAAATAGACATAAACAAGCAGTACAGTCCTAAACTTATAATCTATACCTATATATGTGTATTACCAGACCTCTTGTCGAATAGGATTTCCTAATCGGGGTTAATTTTGGACTTTCGGTTTACAAACTTCTTCTAATGCTGATTTTAATATTTTTCAATATGCGGGACAAGAAGTATTTGTTTGAAAGAGATATATTCCTTAATTCACTGGTGAAGTTCACGTGTTAAATCTGATATTTCAAGTTTTTAAATCGCCTCTTGATTTTGATTAGGACATAGATTAGTATATTTAATTTTGATTATTTATTAAAATTTGTAATTCTAATATACGTCATGAATGAACAATTTTCTATAAATAAATGCTTCTTTTTAAACTTTTTAATTTTACAGGTATTACTGAAAAGCTATACAATTCTAAAATATAGGGATTTTCTTCTAGCATAATTAAAGTTCTTTAACATAAAAACTGAACATTTAAATTGTGTACATGGAAATCTGAAAATAGAACATATTCTTTTGTCAGTTAATAATGTTTTTGAATAAAGAAATGGATTTTAACACTCACGAAAATAATGATTATTAAATTTGACAAAAATGGAATATCAAATTGCATAAATCGTGTAGACAACAGATATAATTTAGTGATTTTCATTAAAACCTACCTGTAATATACATCCCACAGAACAACAAAAACAACATACCATTTTAGAGACGACCAGTATAAATGCAATAATAAAGTTAATATATAACTTATTAATATATAACTGGTTCAAAATAATAAAACGGTTGACTAATTCATGGGTAATAGGTTATTATTCTTTTTAACGTGATTAGACGCTTCTCTATTTAATGATTTTGTCTATCTATACAGCTCACAGATTACATAGAATAGAGGTTAAATTACATGCAGATATTACAAACAATGATATATACGTACATTGTTTTGAAAAGGAACAAATATACGTCTAGTAGATATTATCAGTTTTGAACTTTAATCTATGACTTCGTATTGAAATACATATCGTAAGATTTCCGTTCACTCATTTATAGCGATACAAACACAGTATTATACACGGACATCCATAACTTATTTGAAGCATTTAAAATTTGACATGTTATTATAGACACAAAATCTAAACATAAAAGCTAGTAAAGCTTAGCTTTTCTGCTAAAATCATGCTCTATCTTCGTCCGTGGTGCGTCGTGTGTAAACGTTTCACATTTGAATCAACTCCTCCAAAACTACAGAGCCAAATTTGATGATATTTGTCAGTAATGAAGTCTGGGTGAGGGGCTTTCAGATTTGCACAAATTAAAGGATTATGTCTCCTTTGGGCCCCATAAAGGGGAAAATTTTAATTTAAAAAAAATCATCTCCTCTAAACCTACAATGGATACAGCTTCGATATTTCAAGTGAAACATACTTAGGGAACTTAGTTTAAGTTTTGCATAAATCGCAATTGCGGGGGCTAAAATGGGGAAATGGCAAGGTACTTTAGGGAGAAATTGCTAAAATTAATGTATTTGTCAATATATCTTGAAAACTATAATTATTTTATATAGGCATGTATATTAGAATATTGTAGGCATTTGCACTGCGATCATTTTGGTATATGAGTAAAAGTCATAGATTCAAAGGTCAAGATGTCAGATGCAAACGAATACAGAAATGGTTAATTATCTAAAAAACTATAAACTTTTTGTATAGGCATGTGTATTGGATTGGCCTATCGATCGTTTTGATATTTGAGTGAAGGTCATAGGTTCTAAGGTCAAGGTCATAGACGCGAACGAATATTAAAATATTTATATAACTTAAAAACTATAAACTTTTTGTAAAGGAATGTATATTAGAATATTATAGACATTTTCACAGCGATCATTTTGATATTTGAATGAAGGTCATAGGTTTAAAGGTAAAGGTCATAGACGCAAACGAATACTGAAATGGTTAATTATCTCAAAAACTATAAAATTTTCGTATCAGCATGTATATTGGAATATAATAGGCATTAGCCTAACGATCATTTTGATATATGACTGAAGGTCATAGATACAAAGGTCAAGGTCATAGATGCAAACGAATACTGAAATTGTTAATTATCTCAAAAACTGTAAACTTTTTGTATAAACATGTGTATTGGAATAGTGTAGGTATTTGCCTAACGATCATTATGGTATATGAATGAAGGTCATAGGTTCAAAAGTCAAGGTCATATATGCATACGAATACTTAAATGGTTAATTATCTCAAAAACTATAAACTTTTGTATCGGCATGTATATTAGTACATGTATATTCTAGGCATTTGAACAACAATCATTTTGATATATGAATAAAGGGCATAGCTTCAAAAGTCAAGGTCATAGACGCAAACGATTACATAAATGGTTAATTATCTCAAAAACTATAAACTTTTTGTAAAGGTATGTATATTAGAATATTGTAGGTATTGGCCGCACGACCACTTTGCTTTATGAGTGAAGGCCATAGGTTCAAAGGTCAAGTTCACAGACAGAAACGAATACTTAAATGGTTGATTATCTCAAAAACTATAAACTTTTTATAGGAATGTATATCAGAATATTGTAGGCATTTGCACAACGATCATTTAGATATATGAATGAAGGTCATAGGCTCAAAGATCAAGGTGATAGATGCAAACGAGTACTTAAATGGTTAATTTTCTCAATAACTGTAAACTTGTTGTATAGGCATGTATATTAGTATTTGTAGGTATTAACCTAACGATCATTTGGTATATGAATTAAGGTCATAGGTTCAATTTTCAAGGTAGTAGACGCGAACGAATACTTAAATGATTAATTATCTCAAAAACTATAAAATAATTTTTACACATTTATATTGTAATATTGTAGATATTTGCACAACGATCAATTTGATATATGAATGAAGGTCATAGCTTCTAAGGTCAAGGTGACAGATGCAAAAGAATACTTAAATGGTTAATTATCTAAAAAGTATAAACTGTTTGTATAGGCATGTATATCAGAATATTGTAAGCATTTGCACAACGATCGTTTTGATATTTGAATGGAGGTCATAGTTTCAAAGGTCAAGGTCATAGACGCAAACAAATACTTAAATGATTATCATGTCAAAAACTATAAACTTTTTGTATAGGGCTGTATATCAGAATATTGTAGGCATTTGCTCAACGCTCATTTTGATTTAAAAACGAAGGTCATAGTTTCAAAGGTCAAGGTCATAGACGCAAACAAATACTTAAATGATTATTTATCTAAAAAACTATAAACTTTTTGTATAGGGATGTATATCAGAATATTGTATGCATTTGCACAGCGCTCATTTTGATATATCAATGGAGGTCATAGGCTTAAAGATCAAGGTCATAGATGCAAACAAATACTCAAATGATTAATTATCTAAAACGATAAATTTTTTGTATAGGCATGTATATTAGAATATTGTATGCATTTGCACAACGATCATTTTGATATATGAATGAAGGTCATAGGTTCAAAATTCAATGTGATAGATGCAAACGAATACTTAAATGGTTAATTATCTAAAAAAACTATAAACTTTTTGTATAGCATGTATATTAGAATATTGTTAGTATTAGCCTATCGATCATTTTGTTATATGAATAAATATCATAGGTTCAATGTTCAAGGTCATGGACGCGAACGAATACTTAAATGGTTAATTATCTTAAAAACTATAAACTTTTTGTATAGACATGTATACCAGAATATTGTAGGTATTGGCCTAACAATCATTTCGATATATGAATAAAGGTCAAAGGTTCAAAGGTCATGGTGATAGACGGAAACGAATAAATAAATGGTTGATTATCACAAAAACTATAAACGTTTGTATGTATATAAGAATGTTGTAGGCATTTGCACACCGATCATGTTGATATAAATACGAAGGTCATAGTTTCAAAGGTCAAGGTCATAGACGCAAACAAATACTAAAATGATTATTTATCAGAAAAACTATAAACTTTTCGTATAGGGATGTATATCAGAATATTGTAGGCATTTGCACAACGCTCATTTTGATATATGAATGAAGGTCATAGGCTTAAAGATCAAGGTCATAGATGCAAACAAATACTCAAATGATTAATTATCTCAAAAAACTACAAGCTTTTTGTATAGGCATGTATATTAGAATAGTTTAGGCATTTGCACACCGATTATTTTGATATATGAATGAAGTTCATAGGTTCAAAATTCAATGTGATAGATGCAAACATATACTTAAATGGTTAATTATCTCAAAAAACTATAAACTTTTTGTATAGCATGTATATTAGAATATTGTTAGTATTAGCCTAGCGATCATTTTGTTATATGAATAAATATCATAGGTTCAATTTTCAAGGTCATGGACGCGAACGAATACTTAAATGGTTAAGTATCTTAAAAACTATAAACTTTTTGTATAGACATGTATACCAGAATATTGTAGGTATTGGCCTAACAATCATTTTGATATATGAATAAAGGTCAAAGGTTCAAAGGTCATGGTGATAGACGGAAACGAATAAATAAATGGTTGATTATCACAAAAACTATAAACGTCTGTATGTATATAAGAATGTTGTAGGCATTTGCACACCGATCATGTTGATATAAATACGAAGGTCATAGTTTCAAAGGTCAAGGTCATAAACACAAACAAATACTAAAATGATTATTTATCTGAAAAACTATAAACTTTTCGTATAGGGATGTATATCAGAATATTGTAGGCATTTGAACAACGCTCATTTTGATATATGAATGAAGGTCATAGGCTTAAAGATCAAGGTCATAGATGCAAACAAATACTCAAATGATTAATTATCTCAAAAAACTATAAGCTTTTTGTATAGGCATGTATATTAGAATATTTTAGGCATTTGCACACCGATTATTTTGATATATGAATGAAGTTCATAGGTTCAAAATTCAATGTGATAGATGTAAACGAATACTTAAATAGTTAATTATCAAAAAAAACTATAAACTTTTTGTATAGGCATGTATATTAGAATCTTGTAGGTATTAGTCTAGCGATCATTTTGGTATATGAATAAATGTCATAGGTTCAATTTTTAAGGTCATGGACGCGAACGAATACTTAAATGGTTAATTATCTTAAAATCTATAAACTTTTTGTAAAGGGATGTATATTAGAAAATTGTATGTATTTACCAAACGATCATTTTGAAGTATGAATGAAGGTCATAGGTTCATATGTCAAAGTCATAGACGCAAACGAATACATAAATTGTTAATTATCTAAAAAGAACTATGCAGTTTTTGTATAGACATGTATATTAGAATATTGTAGGTATTGACCTAACGATCATTTTGATATATGAATAAAGGTCAAAAGTTCAAAGGTCAAGGTGATAGACGGAAATGAATACTTAAATGGTTGATTATCACAAAAACTATAAACTTAGTGTATGTATATTAAATTATTGTAGGCATTTGTACACCGATCATTTTGATATAAAAACGAAGGTCATAGTTTCAAAGGTCAAGGTCATAGACGCAAACGAATATTTAAATGGTTAATTATCTCAAAAACTGTAATCTTTTTGTAAAGGCATGTATATTAGGATATTTTAGGCATTTGCACAACGATTATTTTGATATATGAATGAAGGTCAAGGTGATAGATGCAAATGAATACTGAAATAGTTAATTATCTCAAAAACTATACACTTTTTGTATTGACATGTATATCGGAATACTGTAGGTATTGGACTAACGATCATTTTGGTATATGAATGAAGGCTATAGGTTCATAGGTCAAGGTCATAGGCGCATACAAATACTAAAACTTTGTAAGATGTAAGCAACGGATTGTAAATATTAGCATTAAACTTTGTTTGTAATCGATCTATGTTAGTTTAAAACCGCTTCGGTTTATGACAAATTAGCGCGAGAGCCAGAAGCGGTTTATGACAAATTAGCGCGAGAGCCATTCGATCTAAACCATCATAGATCGATTACAAACAGAGTTTATAGCTTAAATAAGTTAGAGACTGTCCTAAATTCTAACATTGCGGTCAGATCCAGGTCTTCGGCGGGTGCTATGATGGTGGTAACTAAACAAGTCTTAGCGCATTCATACATAACTTGCTTTTTAATGTTCAATAAAAAGTGTTCGTTTTCTAATTTTTCAATTTGATTATAAACTGCTTTGTCTATTTAAAAACTAGACAAAATTCAATTTTTTTCTGCACCATTTTGTAAAAATCCGAGAATCAGAAAATATTTAAATAAAAACTTACAAAACTCGTCACATTTGTCCCCTCTCTAATCTCTGCTACAGTTACAGCGTCCATTATCTGGATCACATCTAGAGTTAAGACAGCCAACACTGCAGTACAAATTACAGTCACCATTTCCATAACGGCCCTGTGGACATCCTTGTAGTCAATAAGAAATACAACTGGCTAGGTCATGTGATATTGTGATCTTTATTTTTTTGCATATTGATGTTTAGTTTGAAACACGGTAACTACAGTGAGATGAAACAGGCCCGGATTTTTTTAATATTGTTGAGTTGGTAAATATGAGTTTATGTGCCAGTCAAATATTCTCATACTTCTATCTAGGCCGTCAGTTTCTTACTCAGTAAGCGCGCTTTAAACCATCAAAATCCTCTTTATATAATATAAGCATAATACCGTATACTCCACTATGCTTGAAAACGTAGCAAATGCATACGTGTAAGGAGACTTGTAAGCAGTGAAATACATCTTTTAATGTGAAAAATATTTTAATAGTACACCTTCTGGTAAATAGTTTACGGTTGAAATGATTTATCTTATATCAACAGAAAACGTTAAGAATGAATGCCCTTAAATGTTCCTGATAGCAAGATGTAATCCGAAATCAATGCTTGGGTAATTTAATAGTCATTCTAGGAAATAATCACGACATTTTGTCACTTTGTCAATAATGGCTAGATGGTTAGACAGCGACGCATATACATTGTTAAGCTTAATTGTATATAACACTTAAACTTCCATTGCAGAGAATCAAACGGCACGTTAAAGTAATTTGACTATTTAAAAAATTGTCATTGCATTACTGATGAGGAGCTATATTCCCAAACCGACTTCTAGTGATGGAATATTTAAACAGTCATTTAGTATTAATTAATATGACATTGTTTTTGTTTGCTCGTCATAACAAGACATACGAGAAAGAAATTACCATACATAATGAAGCAAGCAATATGTGTACGCATGTTGCAGGCATATGCTTATCAGACCCTCGAAAAGTTCTATGGCCGAGAACGATCAGTGTATCCAAAATTACCCTGGATATATTTGACGTACCATAGTTCCTTATACTATTTACACTCACAAATGTTATTACACACGTGGCAGGTGTATCTTGTTCAGCAGGAGTTGCTTACCCTTCCGGAGGACCCAGTCTTACTCCTCTGGTAGATGTTCACGTGTTAATGATAATTTGTCAGTTTGAACTTTTTTACTTTGCTTTAGGATTTTCTTTTGGGCATGGATTGGCGTGTTTAATTTTGATTTATGTTTTATAAACTATAGATAAAACAATCAATACCAACTCAACAAAGTCATTTTTGTAAATCGAACAATTATCAAGTTGTAAATGATTACTCGAAATGCAATGAAATAAATTGATGGTTTACAATTACCGTATACTTCCACTTGACAAAGATTTATAACTGCTTTATCTCCATCTGAATCTAGAGTTGCCCTTTCCCTGGAAAATGTTACGTATCTCCCAAGACTTGGACATATATGTGATTGTGTCGAGTCGTAAGGTAATCCAATATCTTTATCTTTGTAGCATTGCTAAGTCTCTAACGGATTGATTGATGTTGTTATATTGAGAGCATAGCCAGCTAAACGATTTCGATCTGTAAAAAACGAAATATAAATAAAAACATATACAAGCATGAAAATTCAGACATTTTCACATATTCATGAAACGAAGTAGTACACTGCCGTACTTAGATTTGATGAATTTGTATCGTCATTATTCGCAATAAAATCTTAATTATTGTGATTCGGACATGGATTAGTATGTTTGTTTTTAATTATATCATTACAGTTAGCAAAATAAGTCATTTAATATATTTAAAAAAATATCTTAAGTTTGTATCGCGTAAAACAAAACTATTTTAGACTAAAGGCTTCTAAAAGCCATGCTTAAAAATGTAATAAACAGTGATACAAAAACGAAAACTAACTAATTACATTGCATTTCAAAGCTGTTTCATAATTTTAAAATGTAGCTAGCTAAACAGGAAGTGTTTCACTTCCTAACCTAATTTGTCAGTTCCAAAGTTTTGACTTTGCTCTTGGGTTGTGATTCGGACATGGATTAGTGTGTTTGTTTTTGATTACCAGTTTAGTGAGATAGCTACTTGCACAATTACGGTAACATACATATATTGTAAATAGCATCGTAAAAGATAAAATAAACTATATAAATAAATTGTTTGCAAAACCATTTACGGTTAGTTCTGTGGAATATCACTATTGTCTTTATTTTGCACATTTCTCCAAAGTCGACTTGCCACCATTCCTTTGTTCCATCTTGTGTATGAGCTAGCCCGGTCGTAACACAATATTTGTGTAGTCCATCTACTGCATTTGAGGATAGGTAATGGTTGTCATTATAATTTGAGCTATGGCTTGTTTTTTTCTGGAAGGCAAGGTTCACTGTACGAAACAAATGATTTAATATTAAAAAATATTAGTGAGTCTATACAAACATGTTAACATTCATTATATTTTTTTTCTTTGGCTGTAGTTCGATGAACTGTGTGAGTGTAAAAAGATCCACAACGATGTATGAAAATTGAAAAAAAGGTATATACTAATTGCTATACTTAGGGTTAGTTCTCTTAGGTACATTTTTAGTAAAGATCGGTTCATTTATGTCTTTAAATCGTGTCGACCAAAACATTCATTAATTCATTCATCTTTTGAAAACAACGTTAAGCCGTTTAACTAGTTGTTTGGTTTACTAACGTTCTGAACAACACAGCATAAATTACATATAAAAGCTCTAAGCAAGTAATTAATGCTAAAATAAGAGATTAGTTCGATAGAAAGCAGAGGCGATATTCATCAAACATAAATAAACATGTCCATGTTAGTTTCAGACGAGTCGACGTATAACTATTAGCTGTTTGATTGTGCCAATACCGCAAATTCAGACGAATTACGGATCGATTCCTAGCAACATATATTCATGATAATATATAAATAGCCCCTATACCGAATTTGAATACTGTCTTGTAATCAATCTTGTATATAGTATCTCTAACCCATAGTCGAAAGTTTTATTATCTGTGATACAAATATGTGTATTGATGTTATATTTTATCGCTTCCTCTATCACTAACTTCTATTTTATTCTGTTTTTATTATTTTGGCGATGTGTTGTTTGTTCCAAAGTGAATAAACACAAAACCTAATTAATTACTCACCAGAAGATTCTGTAAATTCCAGTTGGTTCAAGAGGAGTATTATTGATGCTATGTTGTAATATATACTAAATACCATTGTAAGTTATAGTTATATATGTTGATAAATAACAAAATATGTGGTTCAATAGCGTACAATATCTCTCTCACACAATAGAAACACGTTTTATTCAATTAAATTTACACATACAAACCGATATCCAAAAAAGTAAAAACCTTGAAACTGGCACATTAAGTTAAACATATGTAATTCAACCAGGGAGGGAAGGCCAGTTGTTTTGGAAAGGTAAGATCCTCTTCAATTAGCTACATTCGTCTTGTGTCAAAATTGAGAATAGAAGGAATATAGAATTTCAAATATATCTACAATTTAGATACAAAGATATCATAAAACAATATTATGATGATGGCCATAGAATGTTTTGAGGGCATTACAAGCCTTTGCTTTTAAAATCCCTTATATAAAAGAAACACACCAGCCAACACGAAACTTCAATTCCAAAGCAAAGTAAACCTGTTTTTGGAGGTAAATGATTAGGCCTGAGTCTTCTCTTTAAACAAGATTTTGCATTATTTCTGCTTCATACGGATATAGAAATAAATTAGCAGGCATTTGTGGACAGTTTGATAACGCAGAATCATGACCACTCTCGACTCTCGGGTAACTACCTTGAAGGTTCAGTGGTTACACAATCTCACGAATCATCGGTTTACTTCTTAGTCAGTTTAATAAATACCAAAAAATGAGATGATACTTCTTCCTCTAACGCTCGTCATATCGGCTGGTTAATTAAGTTGCTGCGAGAACGGATAAAAGACTTTGGTGAAAATTAACTTTGGCAAATATTCGAAATTGAGGTATGTCAAACCTAACTTGTAGATAAATTAAATAAATTTTCATTCTCGATATAATGGAATATCTCAACAAATAAAAAAGTCCGAAAACTGCTCTAAAAGTTTGAAATTCAAAGAATCATAAATGTCAAAACTTTTCTAAATTGCATATTATACCAGTTTTAATTTACAGCACTTGGGACATAGTCGAACTTTACCTGTAGGTCAATGATATAAATGTACATGCTACAAATGAATTCGGGAAATTGCCATAGAAGTTAAAATTTCCAAAGGCTATAACTCTGATAAAAATTGAGACAATGTCGAACTTTACTTGTAGATTAATTATATTAAACTATACACCAGATATATATTGATATAAAGCATCTCAAATTGAAAAATTTCGGAAAACCGAAACAAAATTTAGCATTAACACCCCTGACAAAACTGATAGAAATGAGACAATATTGAACATGACAGAAGGAAAACCAATTGTCGCCTTCTGGTTTAACTGTTAGTGAACTAACAAATATGTTTTCTTTCAAAGTCATTATGAACTCAATTTTTAGAGCCATCTGCTCTCGATATATGGTTCATCGTAAGCTGATATAGAATCAAAACTAAAAACGTGTGTAATATCGATGATATTATTTTTTATAAATAATAAATGAACTAAAGGTTTTATCATCAATGTAAAACAAGACATTTACTTTTGTAAAAACAGAACGTTTTAAAATCGATCCCATTGGGAGATTACGAAAGAAACATGCTTTTGAAAAACTAAACTGCAAATAAGATTTAAGCCAATATATACACACCTTAAAGTTACACTCTCGAGAAAACGATAAAACTATTTTGACATGCAACAATATAGCTACAACAAGGAAGTGAATATATTACACAAAGAAAACTGATTTCAAAGGATGATATGGATGAGTTCGTTTAAAGGTCATTTCTCGATGTGAATATAAAAGTGTCTTTTTTCTGCTTCGTAAACGCATTACGTAAGTTCATATGATATATTGATTTAAATTCTCTATTTTGTTTTTATCAAATTTTATTTAACATTATACCTGTGTGTATTGTGCGCAGTATCATATGCGTTCAGTGTTTTAAAGTGCTAAAAAGACCTTATATTTATATCTAGCAGACCTTTTAGTATGTTAATATATTATAATATTCTACTTAGTCGCGAAAATAAAGCTTTGCATTTGAACTTATTTCGTGGGAACAATTAGTACAAAAGTAACATTTAATTAGAAAATACAAATTATGGATATATGAACGATCTACATAAGCAAACAAGATTAGTCGTTTTTGGTATACACTTTATGCAGGTTGATGGTCCCCATATACATTGTGAGGCATAAATCCGGGGATAATGGGACATTTATAGCATTTTCTATATGCTTTTCAAGTTATTATAATACCCGATATGATTCAGTGTTTTTGTTATTGCCCAACATATTCTACACCCACCTAACCTAGAAAGAACCTACTTATCATTACACCGTAGTAAAGTTAATGCCATATTTAATATGTTAAAACCCTATCGCAGGCTTTAGGTCTGACAATGTTTTATAAAATTTGTGACTTTAAATGGTTATTGACATAATTGTATGCATGAAAGATTAATTATGTGGACATTATCAGTATAGATAATGGTAAATGAACTGTTTCAGTTCAGAGTTTATTGATTATATACGGACGTCTTAGATAACGCCTTCCGATTTAAAATGTACTCTAAACAAGCACTGATCGTCGTGCATTTTAAAACAATTTGATGATTATCAATAAAGTGTTTTATTTTTCTTATTCATTGACGTTCTCGTATTTGTTTACTGTACAGAAAAAATTAAAGAAATTTAAGTTTAATTCAAAGGTTGTCGAAATATCCTAAGTCAAAAAATTTCGACGACTTGGTATATTTATATAAAATGGCTCGTAGGTCACTAGTGTTTAATTATTACGAGACATTGTAAATGTTATTATAATTATATTTTAAATTGAGTTTGTGATTGAAGTGATGTTTATGATTTATTTCGAGGCACGTTAACATATGTATTGGGGTTTGATCATAATCATTTTGATTGTAAAAAAGCAACTAGAACAAGGTTTTAATTTGCCAAAATTTGCTATTTTAATACAAAAAATGTAAATGTTATGTTTTCAAGCAGAACGGCAACAATCCATTTGTAATATTAGTATTTCATATACCACAAAAATGTTTTCTAATACAAACTGCTGTCAAAATCATTTGTGTCTTTCTACCTTGTTTTCAATTAAAACTCTTTTCATTTTTATGAAATAATAAAGTACCGCAATACAATATAAAAAATAAATAATATTTTGTATTTAACATTTTGATTTTATTACTCTGATTTGAACTCATACAAAATATTTTTGACAGATTACTTTGTTAGTTTAACCAAGCGGTATAATTTTATCGACAATAGTTAAATCGGTACCGGTATTTATCGGAACGAAATTCATAAAACATCCCACTATTTGTAGCTTTAAAAGTTAAAACTTTCTTTCTTCCCTTTTGAATGATTTGTTGTCTTGAAATGCATATATTTATAGTTAAAAACAAACATGCCTATCCATGTCCGAACCACAACCAAGAAGCAAAGTAAAAACCTCTGAACTGATAGTCAGGTTAGACACGTGAACTTCCACCAGGGAAGTGAGGTAGGGTGCTCCAGAAGGAAAAGCACCCCTGATAGATACACCCTCCACGTGTGTAATCAAAATTTGTAAAAGGAACATCGAGCTAGGTGACGTCAAATATATATCCAGGGAAATCCTTGACACAGAGACATCGAACTTATCAACAATGCTGTGTTCACAGCAAAAAAAAACTTTTTAGGGCTTGATAAGCCTAGGCTTGCAATATTCCTGAGTCAAGAATTTATTTGCAAGTAGCAAACTTATAGTAAATTGATTATAAAATAAATGAGATAGTTGAGGACTCTATTATTTAAATAAACCACTAGGTATTAAATTCGGAGCGCATCTAAAGTCAGCAATTTTTAATATCTGATTACAATATGTTTTCCTTGTTTTGTCTGATTTTGTCTCGTCTTTACTTCAGATCACCTGGCCTAACCTTTTTGTTGGAAGTACACATATTCGACTTACCTTTCCAGTTTTAAAATGTTTTACTATGTTTTAGTGGATTATGATTTATTGATTAGCTGTTTTTATCATAAGATTGTATTGTAGCTTGTTGTCTCAGCTTTGACTTTTCAATAATGTCATAAAGCTTAATTGTTATGTTGTGTCGCGATGAAAATTTATGAACGTATGAAGAGCAGATTTGTGTGTACGTGAAATATGTAAGTATTTAGGTAAGTAAGACTCGGGCGACTTCTAGGTTGTCCGTCACGGCGTCAGGGCACAAAAGACAAGCATACTGTTCTGCACTAAGATTATCATGACATCGATTGAAGCAGTTAAGACTCTGTCCTCCTAATACCGACCGCCAGGTGGGGAAGCAGTTTATAAAAATAAAAAGTTTGTGTATGACATTTATTTAAAATAATAAAGGGAAATTGGTAATTAATATAGCTATGAGGATTCTCAAAATGATAACACCGTGATAATGCTGAAAAACATGTTAAGGACTACAAAATAGCATCTCACGACAATTGATTTGGCCTGGGGTATCTTTTATATGCAATGGGGTTTTGCGGATTTTTATCTGATTAACTAGGTTCCAGTACGATGGACTAATAATGAAACAACATAAACAAAGGCCCAAACTTGTGTAGCACTTAAAAGATAAATGTGCAAATAATTTAATACCATGAGAATCATCTCTGTCTTTTTCCTGGTTAAGTCTGGGTATAATAAAAAACAAACATACTTATCCATTTCCGATTCACAATCCAGAAGCAAAGTAAAAACTTTGGAACTGACAAGTTAGGTTAGACATGTGAACTTCCACCAGGGAAGTGAGGCCGGGTGCTCCGGAAGTGTAAGCACCTCCTGTTTAGCTAGCTACACCCTACTTCGTTGTACAAAGTCCCCGTAGTGGGAACAAGCTCTACCATAGCGTATTAATTGGGAAACAAATACACCATAAGCAGAAGCAGGTATATAAGTGATATATACTTGACCAGTACTTTAATCCTATTAATCCATCAATAATATAGATATTATAGAGATTGACCATTTTTATATCACACCTCGTAGTAGCCCGAGGGCTGGAGGCCCGAGGACTGATATCGAGACTCGACGGCTGATTAGAGGTGAAGTATCAAAATTGTCATATTATAAACTTTTCATCATGTTTTCCCCAATGCAGTTCAAGAATGGATTGATTTTTTTTATATCGGATGGTCTAAATTGATTTAAAATCAAGTTCGGCATTACCAATTTTTAAAAAAAAAATACGTATATTAAAAGTTTCAAATACAACCTAAGCTTTTGAGCTACATTTCGTTTTACTCCTTACAAAAGTTCTACGTAAATAGTAAATTCTTTCGTCATCATTTCATCACTCGACCGGTACCGCAATGTTCAATGTTTTTATCATTGTTAACACCAACCCAAAATAGATTTTGGTGCATTAAAAGAAATATAATGCATGCATTCATTTAAAACAATGATTTGTATTCGGCTCATGTAAATACATGAATTATAGATTTATACATGTCCGATTGAAAATCTACAAAATGTTTGCGTTTCCTCATATCATATTGAGAACATGAATTTTCCACTGCCAACGATGCGCTGGAATTTAAGTCGGCATCATCAACACTGTTTAAATTCATGGGAAACAAGAGGGTTATTTATATACCATTAAATACCATTAATTTGTTTATTATACTTTAAGCAGGCAGGAATAAGTTGAAGAAGCAAATAAATACCAGCAATTATCCAGGCATTTGAGAGGGAGTGTGATATCGATTGTAGGGGAGTGAGATCACACGGGCTTATATCTGCTTGTGTAATTTCACATTATAACTATTAATACGGTATAGTAATGTAAATAGACTTAAAAGCTAATCGTATCAGCTAAATTGTTATTGACTGACAAATTAATTAATTAATTGTTTAAACGAATTATTAAGCATCTAGTTAAGGTTTGATCATCTATAAAACAGATATTTAAAAAAAAAAAAAAAATCAAAAAAAAGCAAGCATTCCATATGAACATCTCTGTATGAGAAAGTTTTAATTTATTGGGGTTTAAAATACATTTAAATGCAATTGACTATACTACGTATTTATACTAATGAACAAATAAACGAGAATTCGTTAGAGTTTTCATATTTATACGGAGTTACATAAAAACTTTACAAACAGCACATAGTTTTGTTGCCAGAAATAAAAAGCACACAACAGCTGATCTCTAAGACAATTGGAGCTGTAAGCAACACAAGAGAATTATGATATAACAATATCTAATTTTCGTAAATCTTTACTGATGACTCTTGCTTTGACAATTGCAATCAGCATAAAAACAAACATACTAATCAATGTCAGAATCACAATCCAGCAGCAAAGTAAGATCTAAGAAACTCTCGAGTTAGATTAAACATGTGAACTTGCAACAGGGAAGTGAGGTCGGGTGCTCCGGAAGAAAAAGCACCTCCTGTAAGCAAGACACATCCGCCACGTGTTTAATAAAAATCTAGTAAAAGGAATATGGAGCTATTGGACATTAAATATATTCAGGACAATCCTTGAAACGGAGACATCAAACTTAACAATGATGCTGTGATGACGGTCATAAACATTTTGAGTAACCTGATAACACACATATTTCAATATAAGGAATGTCGATTCTTCATCAAGAGAACTGAATGATAGACACAATTCGATAAAATGATAAAGTGTTTGGTGCGTAGATAACATGGTAACGTAATCAGTTACAGTTCTATAAGAAATCACTTATGTGTTTCTGGAATTTATGAACTACTTCCATTTTTGGGGAGGCGTACTTCAATTATGTTAAGTTCTGTATATACCTCAGCAGAATTAGTTTTGATACGTCCGCGATCACCTAAGACTAATGTCTCATCGTGTACAATATGCTGTGTTCCGGGCTATGAAATAAAGAGAACGATTCAGTTCAGAAGAATCAAACAATTCAAGTTATTGCAATTTCGAGTTCTGAAAATATTCATCATATAATAAAATTGGAGTAGATTTAAAAATAGATTAAAATACGATGTATAGTTAAAATGGAATGCAAAATTGTAATTAAAACTTGTATAGCATTAATAATGTACGTACATAAAAAGAAGAATCAATCAATTAAGGACATAAAGGCTATATAAAAGTACGCTGCTAAACATCAATTCTTAGTACCAACAATAAGCATATCCCATGATAAACACATATACCAAGTAAAAAATAATAAATAATTGTGTAGTAAATATATAACTGTTTCATTTATGGACTTTTATATACATGTATATCAAAAACAAACTTGCATTTTTCATCATGTTCATGTCCAAATCATAATTTCAAAGCAAAGAGAAACTGAAGCTTGCAAAATAGGTTTGACACGTGAACTTCCATCAGAGAAGCTACACACGCTGTGTGAGTATTATGAATTTATAATGCCTGGTTTATTCGTTGCAGTCTGTGGTAAGCCTTGTAAGCCCATGACTTCCTGGATTTCACATTCAGTTTCTCTAGGTTGCCTTCTAAAATAAAAAGAAAAAAAGATTAGCGGAACAAAACAGGAAAGAATTTACACAAATCTTTATTATTTCTTGCATTATTAGAAATATTTATCTAGACAGTCATGATGCTGTATTCAATATGTCACAGACTGTCATTATCCAGATCTGACTAAAATACAATATAAATCAATGTAGTTTAAAGAATATTACAACGTAAACATGAATAATTAATACATGTAAACAAACTCTTACATAATCGTCTTAGAATGTTAATGTTAATGATATTATGTTAAATCTTTATAAGTATTTAACAGACATTGGTCACAGTAATACTTTTATAACATTAAATTACAAATAAACAAATTGTTAGGAACAAAATATAAAGGATACGAACCTTTTTACAGCGTATTGATTTAAATAAACCATATTCAGTTATAGAGAAAAACCTTAAACTGTATATTCTGTGACAGAAAGAATTCATAGATGCGCGAGCGCCGATATTAATTCTTTCTCTCACAGAATGAACAGTTTGAGGCTTCTTTTAAACATAAAACAATGCACATCGTTGTGTAAACTTCAAATCTATATTCATTAAATAGTTAAACAGTTGTAGGTGAAAATGATTTTGATTAACAGATAATTTGGGATCACTATTAAAAATTCAGTGAATAGTAGGTAACTTCACACTGTGTTTAATTAAGAGTATCTGCTGAGATCATTTTTTAAAATGTCATGAAATAGTAAAGGCACATTTTTACTGAATCTGAGTAACATGCCTATACAAATAATAATCATTAGTAAGATGCACTATATCTATTTTTTGTGAAAATGTTGGATTTAAGGATTTTATACTAATTACTGTGTGCAACAGTAGCATCTAGATTTTTAATACAAATCAAAATGAACAACTGGTTGCCAAAAAAGAGCATCGGTCTGATGCCGGAAGACGGTAGTATTAATGTGCTTTATTCTTTGTAATTGTAAGGAGTATTTTTCAATGTAAATGTTCTAATATGGGAGTAAAAAGCTACATCTAGTACACATGGAATAGTGAATATTTCTGATATAGTAGAAAGTTCAAGTGAACAGCCTGTGGAATTTCAAAATCCAAAAGTAAAATAAATCTGTGAAGGGAGTCTAATTATTTATTCTGGAATTAAATCAAAAATTTTTTATATGATGTGAAAACATTGAAATCAGCTAGTAATGTGAAAAATTAACAGTTTTCCCTTTTTATTTTTTGTACTGTTTTTCTGTTGATATTTGACACTATCTGTTTCATATGAATAGTCAGTCTACCTGTAGCTAAGTAAATCTAGCTGTTCATTCTAACTGTCCATTCGGTTAGTTAATGTACATTGTAGCAACTTATTGGACACGTACAGATGAAAACTGAAGATTAGGCTAGTTAATACATATACAAAGAGCAAGCATGACGTCATGGCAATGTTTTAATATATACGAGATAGCTATATTGAACTTTTGTTTTAAAATACAGCGTACGACTGTGAACTTAAGATCATAAATATAATTAAACTTAGCCGCCAACGTTTGCTTTAACAAATAAATACAACATTTCAAAGTATAAAAATTCATATCATAAGAGGAACATGCATAGGTATGAATGAATTCATCAAATCCAGTTGCAAATTGAATAAATGTTTTTTATCCTGCAACTAACGTGTACATTGACATCATAAAGCCTGCCGAATAAACCTTATCTTTATTCGATCACTGACCCAATAAAGCCACGCGCTAACTGTGACGTCACAGTTACGGCACTACTTTTTCCATTCAACATTTGACGTAACCTTTGACCCAAACGAACCCCATTCTCAATGTAAACAAAACACAGTATAATAAACATGATCAATAAATTCATAAATTTTAATATTTTATTTTAAAAAAAGATTGACTTTTTTAAAAAAATACACGTAGTTATATAAATATGATTTAAAAATAAAAATGAAAAATTATAAGTTGTTACTTTATTCCGCCGGACTTTTAGAATATGGCAGAAATACAGAAAAACGTCTGCAACTGAAGTGTAATCTGTCTATGTTTTAATATTATTATTGTAAGAATTTAAGATTTTGTTACATATATTAAATATGAAAATAATATCGTATTGTAGTTATTTATTTAAATAATTGAGAACTACATGTGCTTGAACGTCGGGCTGAGCGAAAATGACAAGTACGAGTGTGATGGGGTAGCGTGACGTCACGTAAACATTCGTATCCTTGCGCTTGGAGTGTAAAAAAACAAGTCAAACAGATGGATATCACGCAGTTACAATTATAATTTTAGGACGTATCTGTTGCAGGATAAAGTAAATACATGGTTATTGACGGTGAATAAAGGTCGTATTTGGCTCGGGGGCGAAAACGTGTAGAAAGCTCGACAGAGCCTCGCTTTCTACACGTTTACTCACCCTCACCAAATACGACCTTTATTCACCGTCAATGACCATGTATTTACTATGAACACGTACCTCTTGTAATACAAGATCAATGTGATAACAATTACAACAGTGATGATCAAAGATATTACTCCTACAAAACTCAATCCAATATAAACATTAGTTGCTGTATCCGATATTTTCGCTGTAGTTTGGAAACCTGAATATTAGAAAAAATACATGTATTAAAAAGTTTTCCCTGAATAGACTAAATCAAAAACGAACAAAACGATCCATGGCTAAATTGCATCACAAAGCAAAGTAAGAACTTTGAAGTTTGGAAGTTAGGTTAATTACGTCAAACTCCACCATGGAAGTAACGCCTGGTGTTAAACAAGGGTAAACACCTTCTGTTTAGCTATCTACACTAGCCACGTATGAAATAAAAATTGGGTATGAAAGAAACATGGGATGTCAGATATATTAAGGATAATTTTAAATACATTAGAGACGATGCTATTGTAAAAGCTTGCTGTAATATCAGTTGTAAATTGTCAGGAAACATATTTCTACGTACAGATGTATATATACACGTGAACTTACAAAGCGGACATGAATAAATATGCGTTGTTTGTTACATCTGGTGTATATGGCCAATGCACTAAAAATCTCGAAGATCTCCGTACGTTAATTATATCTATGTTTTAAATGTGGTAGAACTTATTATCTGTATTAGCATAAAATACCGCTAAAGGTTGTCAATTGGCAGTGAAACTAAGAGCAGATATTTAAATTATGTTTGTGTCACCGTTTTCGTATAGACGATTTCGTAGATACTTGCACTTTATTTCAATGAAACAGTAATTAAACTTACGATTAAACGGACTGTATGATTAGTTATTATTACTACTGTTTCATATTTTTATTTATTCTGTAATTTTGATAGCATTATTTACACAGATTTCCAGTCATGTTTGCATGTTTGCATCCAAACATACATGTTCCGTCTATTTCATCACACATTGTATGTTTACAGTTTTCTGGACACGCCGTGTCACACTCTTTACCGTAAAAACCAACAACACATACTGTGGATAGAGAAAAACAATTGCATTTGTTAATATCAATACATATTGTATACAATTAAATATGAACGAAACACTCAGGTCAACGTATAGACACTGAGTGCTTTACGTGCACAAATTACTTGAAAGTTCACCAAAGGTTTTACATTTAGAACCTATCCCTTTATTTATTTAATTCTTTTCTTTTTTCCTCTTTATAACATTTCTAAAACAAAAGATTTAAATACATGTACATTAATATAAATATCTCGACCTTGTACTTTAAAATTGAATGTAATAAAAAAACAAACATACTAATCCATGTCCGAATCACAATCCAAAAGCATAGTAAAAATTTTGGAACTGACAGATTAAACACATTAACTTCCACCAGGAAAAAAGAAAAAGAGCATATACCGTTGCATCTGCTGCCTGAGAAATTACCAGTCCTACAACCATCTGAACAGTCACCCGTTCTGTTGTCACACCTGTTCAGTTGACAATTTTCTGGACATGACTGATTACAAAAATCACCAAATAAAGCATTCTTACAGCCTTCAGTGCAATACCCGTCATCTTTTCTACAGAGATCATTACTACATCCTCTAGGACAAGGGGTACACGTATCACCATAATATCCATCAACACATTCTAAAATACAATTAATTGCACAAATATGTCTTAAAATGCAGATATGTTTGACTTTTAAATTAAACATAAGTCAAATAAGTGACTAAGAATGTTTACCCACCACAGAATGTAGAGAATAATTACTTTTAACTAACATTAGACTAGTTTTTCTACGAAATACAAGTTTTATTAAACACGCATGATACAGAATCTTGTATCACCACACTGTGGTGATACAACATTGGCGGTAAAGTGCACGTGCACGTTCTCATTGTGACCTCATTAGGGAGAGTGTAGAACAAATGTCACAACATAGTTCAGTGGTTTTCTGTGGTAAAATGCATTTTTTTCACAAAAAGTATTGTTTTTTAATTATTTTAAATAATCTAATTGGAAATGTTAGATAAAAATATAATATACACAGTGTGTAGGTAAAACCCTTCGTATCAGGTCTCGTCCTTTTTTCGTAGCTGTATCACTACTCGTCGCACAAGCGCGACTCGTAGTGATACGGCTACGAAAAAAGGACTCGACCTGATACTGAGGGTTGTACCTACACACTGTGTATATGATATGTATTTATCCTTTCAAACAAGCATACCAATTGTTTGTTACATCTAGTGTATATGGCCAATGTACTAAAATCGCGAATCGCTATTGTCCCATTTTTTCTTTATTAGGAATAATTACGCGTTGTTAATTGTATGATAAATTGTTTGTTTACTAGTGTATATGGCCAATGCACTAAAATCACGAAGCGCAATTGTTGCATTCTTTCTTTAATTGGGAATAATTTCGCGTTGTTAATTGTATGAAAATTGTTTGTTTACTAGTGTATATGGCCAATGCACTAAAATCACGAAGCGCAATTGTCGCATTCTTTTTTTAATTAGGAATAATTACGCGTTGTTGACTGTATGATTAATTGTTTTTTACATCTAGTGGATATGGCCAATGTACTAAAATCGCAAAGCGCAATTGTCGCATTCTTTCCTTACTTAGGAATAATTACGCGTTGTTAATTGTATGAGGAATTGTTTGTTACATCCAGTGTATATAGCCAATGTACTTAAATAGTGAAGCCCAATTGTCGCATTTTTTCTTTAATTGAGAATAATTACGCGTTGTTAATTGTATGATAAATTGTTTGTTCACTAGTGTATATGGCCAATGCACTAAAATCACGAAGCGCAATTGTCGCATTCTTTTTTTAATTAGGAATAATTACGCGTTGTTAACTGTATGATTAATTGTGTTTTGCATCTAGTGGATATGGCAAATGTACTAAAATCGCAAAGCGCAATTGTCGCATTCTTTCCTTAATTAGGAATAATTACGCGTTGTTAATTGTATGAGGAATTGTTTGTTACATCCATTGTATATGGTCAATGTACTAAAATCGCGAAGCGCAATTTTAGCATTCTTTCTTTAATTGAGAATAATTACGCGTTGTTAATTGTATGATAAATTGTTTGTTACATCTAGTGTATATGGCCAATATACTAAAATCACGCAGCGCAATTTTACCATTCTTTCCTTAATTGAGAATATATTACGCGTTGTTAATTGTATGATAAATTGTTTGTTACGTCTAGTGTTTATGGCCAATGTACTAAAATCCCGAAGCGCAAATGTCGCATTCTTTCTTTAATTAGGAATAAATACGCGTTGTTAATTGTATGAGGAATTGTTTGATACATCCAGTGTATATGGCCAATGTACTAAAATCGCGAAGCGCAATTGTCGCATTCTTTCTTTAATAAGAATAATTACGCGTTGTAATTGTATGATAAATTGTTTGTTCACTATGTATATGGCCAATGCACTTAAATCACGAAGCGCAATTGTCGCATTCTTTCTTTAATTGGGAATAATTACGCGTTGTTAATTGTATGATAAATTGTTTGTTCAATAGTGTATATGGCCAATGCACTAAAATCACGAAGCGCAATTGTCGCATTCTTTTTTTAATTAGGAATAATTACGCGTTGTTAACTGTATGATTAATTGTGTTTTACATCTAGTGGATATGGCAAATGTACTAAAATCGCAAAGCGCAATTGTCGCATTCTTTCCTTAATTAGGAATAATTACGCGTTGTTAATTGTATGAGGAATTGTTTGTT
Organism: Anadara kagoshimensis; assembly: GCA_021292105.1. Classification (NCBI taxonomy): domain Eukaryota; kingdom Metazoa; phylum Mollusca; class Bivalvia; order Arcoida; family Arcidae; genus Anadara; species Anadara kagoshimensis. Next base: position 32,171,402 of record CM037869.1, on the reverse strand, counting down.
ACATCCAGTGTATATGGTCAATGTACTAAAATAGCGAAGCGCAATTTTAGCATTCTTTCTTTAATTGAGAATAATTACGCGTTGTTAATTGTATGATAAATTGTTTGTTACATCTAGTGTATATGGCCAATGCACTAAAATCACGCAGCGCAATTTTAGCATTCTTTCTTAATTGAGAATATATTACGCGTTGTTAATTGTATGATAAATTGTTTGTTACATCTAGTGTATATGGCCAATGTACTAAAATCGCGAAGCGCAAATGTCGCATTCTTTCTTTAATTAGGAATAAATACGCGTTGTTAATTGTATGAGGAATTGTTTGATACATCCAGTGTATATGGCCAATGTACTAAAATCGCGAAGAGCAATTTCACCATTCTTTCCTTAATTGAGAATAATTACGCGTTTTTATTTGTATGATAAATTCGTTGTTACTTCTAGTGTATATAGCCAATGCACTAAAATCACGAAGCGCAATTTTAGCATTCTCTTTTATTCAGAATAATTACGCGTTGTTAATTGTATGAAACATTTTTGTTACATCAAGTGTATATGACCAATGTACTGAAATCTCAAAGCGCAATTTTAGCATTCTTTCCTTAATTTAGAAAGATTACGCGTTGTTAATTTTATGATAAATTGCTTGTTACCATTTCCCTTTTGGAGAACATGCCTCGCTGTCCCGGTTAAATTTTCGTATTTAAATTAATTTTAAGTTTTGAAAATTTTAACTTTTGTTTAATTTATTTTTGGACATTAACTTGTATGTAAGTTTACAATGTTCGTGCATGCAGAAATTAATATATTTAAATATTATACCATTTTAATTTTACAGCACTAGACGGCCGTTTCGGAATAAAATTCTAATCAGTAGTGCTTGGACCAAAATTATGAAACCAAAATTATTTAGAAGATGTTGAAAAGCTACGCAAAATATATTACCAAATTAAGCTAAGGAAATACTTCGCATAACGGAGTATACCTTAGTTTTTGAGAATTTCAAATTTTAACTTGCAGGGAATTTAGACAATTTTTGTATATTTCTGACAATAATACGAAATTATTGCCTACTGAGTTTGTGATATCCTCTGTTCACCAGCGACCAGCAGAGTTATACTTGCTGTTTAATATCAATGTATTATGGACTCTCGCGAGGGAACTGTTCTCCTATAGTGTTTTCTGGAGAGGTATAATAGATTTAGTACATCACATGTCTTTGCTAAAAGTTGAAGTAAGAATTAGTTTTCAAACGAATTATTTACTTTATTCAACATTATGAAAACGTTCAATCCCTGACGGATGGCAATCATCGAACTTTTGGAATAAATTTCATTCCTCTTGGTTCCCGAAAATTTGTATAAAAATCACACAAAATAGTGTTGATATGGTCGATCTCCATAGAACATCAATTTTCCTGGCTCTAAAACTTTATTAAAAATATTAACGGAATACTTTGTGACCTGTATTGTGTTTTTGCTTGTTAACAAATCATCTGAGTTAATATTCGTAAACGCGCGTCGTCGGATGCTATTTTGTATCCGATGACAACAATAAACTGCGCCACCTGGACAAAGGGAAGTAACTTGGTTTAACTCGGGGGCCATCCGAGGGACTATACTTGGATGCTTGGACTATACGTTAATATGCGTTGTCAAGGACAGATGATTTTTACACGAAAAAGTATTCATGTAGTTATCTAATGATTATTCAACAAATTAACATGTGATGTACCAAACGGCTATAGTGTTTGTTTGTAAACATACCTTGACATTTGGATCCATTCCAGTTAGCATTGCAACCAAATTACAGTTGCCCGTATATTGTTGGCATGTGCTATTGAAACAATTCTTCGAGCAATTCAAGTTACATTGTTCTCCGTATTTTCCAGCATTGCAATCTGTTAAATTAAATAATTACATGTATGTAATAATATAGATTTCGGTATTTCAAAATGCTGTAAAACATGTAAAATGTACATCAATTCTTTCCGCTTAATTATAAGGTAGGCAAAAACAATTAGTTAAATTTGTGTATTTATTTGCATATTTTGAAATGTTTATTTACGTCATTTTTTATAGTAATTCGGTAAATACTTCCCTGGTGAAGTTTACGTGTCTAACCTAACTTGTCACTTCTAAAGTTTTTACTTTGGTTCTGGATTGTGATTTGGACATGGATTAGTGTTTGTTTTTGATCACACATGTATAAAATATTTATATTCTATAATATATTTGTTTGGTAAAAAGTCGTCTTTTAAGATAAAAGCAAAAAAGCTGTCACAATTTACCTTTGCTTTGGATACCAACATAATTAACTGTGCAGCCATTGTCGAATTTGCCAGTGATACGATTGCATGAGGAACCTTCGCATCCAACCGAACAATTTTTTTCACATTGCTCACCATAACGTCCTACTTTACAAGCTGTAATAAATACATATAGATAGAGGTGGTAAGAGAAATGACACTCAGATAAATACACTTACCAATAATCAAAATACATAATTATACATTATAATTATGGGGTGTAGCTTGCTAAACAGGAGGTGCTTACCCTTCCGGCTTCAATATCCTGGTGGACGTCCATGTGTTTAACCAAACTTGTCAGTTTCAAAGTTTTTACTATGTTTCTGGATTGTGATTCGTACATGGATTAATATGTTTGTTGTTGATCCCTACACAATGAATGACAGCTTATTTCTTGACGTTTTCCCGTTTTGCTTGCAGTTTATTAAATAAAAGTGTTAAGAAAAGTCATCGATATTGGCGATGTTTTCAAGGAGTCTATTTTAATATTAGGGTGGTTACAGCAAAGACAGCCACACAAGGCATGAATATGTATTCAAACAAAATAATCATATCAACATTACATTAGGAATATTCAAATACGATGACCAACCCGATGTATGAATAGTGTTAGAATTCGCACTTAATAAATACACAATCCACATCCCGAAATTATTTGTCTTTAAATATATGGTTAAAGACCGTTATCATCTGTTCATGTCTACATGTCAGGCCGTCTGAAATATGACGTCATTATAGGCTTCATCAGTCGTATGACGTCATTAACCAGGGAAACATGAGTGATATTACATGTGTTAAATACGAATTCTTTTACATGACTTTATTGTATTGATTTTTAGGGTGATTATACAAAAATATAGGGTTATCGGACTGTTCTTGGGCAATATCCTACCTCTCACTAGTTTCTGGTACTTTCATTCTATAATGCTGGTGACATTGTGACCTAGTATAATCCATATCGGACCCGGCTGCCTATTCTTTATTTAGTTAATATAAGAGTTATTTTCCCTGACTAACGTCAATGTCTCCCACCAAGTCATATTTATCACAAATTTTAACGGCAGATACGCACAGAAGTGTAGATCTGGTGACATTGAGACGAAACATTTGATTTCCAGGGATGAAAGTGCAATTTATTTCTTTGACAGAAGTTGCTTATAAGATAATTTTGTCGGACGGAATGTCCAACGACGGTATTTCCATCTGAGTCACTAGTCATATGTTGCTGTGAAGGTCAATTTATAATGGTTTTGTTCATTCATATTGGCTTCGCCCTTGACCGATATGGAATTTACTGACCCAGTATAAAACCATATTACGTCTCCAACACAATGTGCACTAGTTGTCCTGAGTTGACTAGACATTTGCATTCGCAAGCTCGTGGACAAAGGACAATATTTCCCAATATCAGTTTATGAACCATTTTATTATACTGGTATAAGAACATAAAAATTCATTTATGTTCCACTAGTATTTCATATAAAAATCATTTTGTCTCACAATAAATACATATTACACCAGTTCTTGTAAATGGATATAAAAACTATTGCGAATGATTACAATACAACGAGGACGTCTACAGTTTAGTCACAATAATTTTGACCTAATAAATGATAATGTCACATGACAAAGCGTGCAACATGAAAACAAATATTGGGGAAACCTCAGACTGGAACAAAGTCTGCGTGCATATATCAATACATATTGCACGCTAACACCTTGGGATTCATCGTTTAATTTATATTCGAAGCTGATACTGATATTCAATAAATACAAATAAGAATATTGGTTCGTAGGCATAAAATATCACTTACCATCACACAGTAACCCTGTAAAACCCTCCTTACAGCCAAATGTACAGTTACCGGTATTTGGTTCGCAGCCTTGCGGTGTACCAATGGAACACTTCTCGGAGCAGGTTTTATTGTACTTGAATAAGGGACAGCCTGAAACGTTAAAAAAAATAAAGTAAAATCATTCAATGCTGAAAAACATTTATTTCAAGAAAGCTTAAATTATGTCGAGCTCAATACTTGAAACAATAGATAAATTATTGAACGTTTCAACAGTATCATTACTATGAAGTCAATTAGTTCACACATTTTTAATATTATTTGTTTGATGGCGTTCATATTAAATCAGTTGTTTTAATAAGTGGTCATTGTAAATGAAAGAACTTATTGCCACTACGAGAACTTTATACAACGAAATTACATGCTTACAAAAAATGTTGACGTAAGGATACTACAAACGCAGGTTATCAAGGGCCTAATTTTTTTTGCCCACAAAATTGTTAAAAAGTATGATGTATATGTATCAAAAATTCCGTTGGGTATATTTGACGTCCCATAGTTCCATGTTCCTTTCATTCCGATTTTTTATTACAAATGGCGGTTGAAGCTAGCTAAACAGGAGATGGTTATCCTTACAGCATCGTTTCCCTGGTGTAAGTTAACTTGTTTCACAAGAAGAAAAGTCACCTTTAAGGATCCTTAAAGCCCCCTTAAAGATTCATTAATAGGGCTTTAAGGATCTTTAAGGGGGCTTAAGGACCTTAAATGTGTCTTTAAGGTCTCTTTAAGGACATCCTTAAAGATCCTTAATGGAACTGAAATTTTAAGGATCTTTAAGGCGGCTTTAAGGATCTTTAAGGATTCGTTTAATAAACACAGAAAACAAATTTCTTTACTTTTTTTTAATTTTAAATTTATATAAATGTGATGTTAAATTATTATTATTTAACTTATTATACTCTTACACTGTTTTTATTTTATTTTATTGTTTTATTTTATATTTTTTATTATTTATAAAATTTATAAAAAATAAATTTGTTTATTTAATCATTTATTTTATCAATCAATTTATATTAATTTTGGTTGTTTTGCAAGTAGTCCTGAAGTCACAAATAAATATGAACACATTATTAAACATCATTTATTACAAATTTACTTACCTAACTAATTTCGCTCGCAGTGGGACTTGAACTCACTACCCTTTATTCCCCAGGCTACCTCCTTTCCTGACTCTACATCCTTATCCATTAGGCCACGGAAGACATGAATATGCATCATATATTTTTAAACTATATCAGTACCCGGTAGCCTAAGGATCACGTGACTAGCTCTAAATCTTTCAGATTTAATAATAAAATATATAATTTTTTTTTGCTTCATTTTAAAATTTATTATATTATTATTATTATTATTATTATTATTATTATTATATTTGCTCTTTCACTCTTGAGAAGAATAATTTTAGGTTAATTTAACTGACCGAAGATTTCTGATCAAAGGAAGGCAGGCATATCAAACCTTTTACCTGTAATACACTTATTTATCTGACTGGCAAACATCACTTTTATACAGACCAATTAGCAATCAGATATCCATTTCTATTTGTATAATCTTAATATACTACTTCTTTTTCATTAAAATATTTCAATAATTCTTGAAATTAAAACAATATTTTTTAAGTAAATTTTATTTAAAATTGTCTTTTATAATTAGGTACATTTTTGTTGTAATACCTATACTTATTTCCTTGTTTGAAAAAAACTATAATATTGTACCAGCGACATTTAATGATCTTTACAAAATGGAAGGACGAGTTTTAATGATAATTTGTTATAATCTTTATCTATCCTTCAAAATCTCGCATTGAACTTAAATGACTGTTTTATGAGGGAAAGAGTGAGAATGTTAAATAAATAATTTCATTATGTAGAAATTAATTCAATTCCCGGAGAGAGAGAGAAAGAGAGAGAGAGAGAGAGAGGAGAGAGAGAGAGAGAGAGAGGAGTGCACATGTTAAACATTATAATTATAATAGTGCTCTTTACAAATTGACACAGTAGATAGAACTAGCGACATTTCCTACTGTTAAAAATCTGGTAGAACTGTTTGAAAAACTATTATTACCATTGTCATACTCAAAAGCGGATCCAAGTGAATAGTCATGACCCTTTTTCAAGTTTTGGATCAGACCCGGCCAGAGACCAAACCCGCGACCTTCCACTTCTGGAGCGGACAGCTGACACTCTACCCACTGAGCTTGCTGCTACCGAAGTGGTAGGTCTCCTTCCTCCCCCTTTTTTCCACACTTGTTTAAAATTATCTATATGACATCCATCTCAGTGAACATTCAAGTTAATTTTGTTATATTAAATACATTATTAAATTATTATACTAAATAATCAGTATAATGGTGCAACACACAAGAATCCTTTTTACCAGAAAATACCACTTATCATTTTAGATTTGTTCCATAAAGCCAATAACGGACGGATAGAATAAATAGTCAAATGAGACGGTATTTATCTATTAAAACCAATTAAAAATAAAGAAAAATGTACCAAAAATGTACAAAAGTTGGGACTTTTACATGGAAATAGAACTTTGCGCTATAAAATATACAAAAAAGATAATCTTATGTGCTAAAAATGTATCATTCTAATAAGCGCGCTCTCTCTCTCTCTCTCTCTCTCTCTCTGGGCCCTGACCCTTGGTCCCTAAAGTCAGATTCAATTATTCATTTATGATTAATGGAATCACTCTTTATGAAATCTGTCCTTGAATAAGAATTTTTTTTGAAGTACTGATAACAACCCTGTTTAAAATTCATGCTTTCTGACATGACAGAAATATCTTAATTAGTATTACTAATTAACGTCATCTACTGATTTCATGCCTGAATTCTTTCATACCTCAGCAAACTGGTACATTACATCATCACCTGATTGCAATTTCCTATCTGTATACGAATTGATTAATCAGTACCACTAATTAGCTGGTCCATTCACTGGTTGCTTGACTATTTGTGTTTAGCGAGAGGGAAAAAAGTCGGAGAGCAGGGGCAAATGTTGGGGTGCCCCACCCCCTCCCCACCCACCCCATCCCGCTGGATCTGACACTGCATGATAAACCATTTTTGAATTATTTTTTAAAAAGAACGAAAAAAGTACAGGACACTGCAAATCCAAATTCTCTCTTCTCTCTCTCTTTCTCTCCTAGATATGACAATATTCCATCGTCAGCTGCAGACTGCTAATATCTTTTTGTGTTTGAACAACACCATTTCATATATTTTTTACTTTTTTCTCAACATAATCAGGATAACGGGATAGCAGAGTATGGAGGTTCATTCCTGTGTCAAGATTATTTCACTTATATCATTATTTGATTTAATGAATAAGAATTCTAGAATGGTCAATAATGTAAAACCTGAGCGAACTGACAAATTATCTGAGATTATGGCCTGTCCCAGTTTAATATTTTGTCAGTTTGTAACAAAATTGTATAGTCTTGTGTAGAGACTAAGTTCAAGGATAGTGAAGGAAATCGAAGTGCACTGAGATTAGAACCAATATTCGACAAGCGAGTTTTCTCACACTAGATTTTCCCGAAAGATGTGAACCAAGGCAGTGAGATCAAGATTTTGCTAGTTAAGTTGTGGCGGCCGTCAGTTCTAGGATTGTGGATGAAAAGGAAACACACAGACAACACCATTTTTCGCAAGAAAAAAAATTAAAACGATAATTTATTTAAAATAAATGCCAATCGATATAAATGGTTTGTTTTTTCTTTTAATTGTTTCATTATAAATCACAACTTTATTAGCCCAAAATTCGTTAACTTGAATTGTGGACCTATTCTATGATAAGAAAATCATGTTTATAGTTTTCGCTTGTGGGAAAAAGTTCCGATAGACAACTCTCAGCTCCGAGTCTCTCTCTCTCCCTCTATAAACAACTTGATCAGAGAATTTTACTGGATCGATCGAGGAATTATAACATGAAGACGATAGTGCAAAGGAATCTATGAGTTTTGTCTATGAAATTGTGGTTTATTTATTTATTTATTTATATGATTATTTTTTTATTCATTTATTTGATTATTTATTTATTAATTAATTTATTTATTTATATGATTATTTATTTATTTATTTATTTATTTATTTATTTATTTATTTATTTATTTATTTATATGAGTGCACATTTCAAGGTCATGAAATAAGAATATCAGATAATGGTAGTTAAAAACTGATGATGTACTAGTCTTTGCTCTGCCCCCTCTCTCTTCCTCTCTCTCTCTCATATTTCATATAATTATTAAAGTTTTTAAAAATATTTATTTATTGATTTATTTTTTATTTTTTTATTTATATGATTATTTATTTAATTATTTATTGATGCATTTATTTATTTACTTATTTTTATAATTTATTTATTTATTAATTAATTTATTTATTTATTTATTTATATGATTATTTATTTATTTATTTATTATTTGTTATTTATTTATTTATATGAATGCACATTTCAAGGTCATGAAATAAGAAATATCAGATAATGGTAGTTTAAAAACTGATGATGTACAAGTCTTCGCTCTGCCCTCTCTCTCTCTCTCTCTCTCATATTTCATATATTTATTAAAGTTTTTAAAAATATTTATTTATTTATTTACACACAAATAACAATTGGTAAAACGTATTTAAAGTATCTCTAACATCACTACTCACGTAGATTAATCATCAGATTCCATTAAAATTCAAATCCATCTAGGTAATTAAAGAGATTAACAACATATGGTAGATTTTTCAGGTAGAATATACTATCGTCTGGTTAAAATGAGTTTGAATTTGCTTCTGTTCTCAATTAGTTAGGTAAGTTGTTGATGAGATACCGGTTTTATGTTGATGATCATCAATTAGGAACCATGATCTGTTAATTACCTATGGGCATAAATCCGTAATGATAAATAGT
>CM037869.1:32109834-32159834 GCA_021292105.1 Anadara kagoshimensis | reverse complement strand
CCGTCCACCGCTTTATCCGCTACCAAGTCTGAGTTTTGATTAGAGCTTTGGGTTGCACTTTTTTCTTTGGCTATATTCACTGTAATTAAAAATCCGTTGTTAATTTGTATTTCGCCACGTACTTCGATAACATTCAATAAACATGTTAAATGTTGCTTATAAAGATGCATGTTAGTATCGTGTAAAAGGATTTGTTGCCAAACGGACATATGTGTCTTCTACCGGCTGCCTGCCAAACGAGTACATATGTCCTTTGACAACTCTTTGGTTAAGAAAAACGGTCATAATAAGTTTGATAAAGTAAACAAAAATGCAAAATGTTGACTATTGTCATGCGTGTGACGCCATGTCAATTCGCATAGTGAAAATTATTTCGGCACTGCCAATGGCGTTTTGATAAATAATTTGGCAACAAATGGGTTCATTAACATTATAGAGACGATTATTATACCTAATTAGAAAAATACGAAGCTATCTGTAATTTGATTGAATCGTTGGGTCATGGGATCAGGGTTAAGAAAACATCGTGAATCCTTCTGAACACATCATATCCCACCTCTTCGGAACACACCATGACGTCACAATGATATGACGTCATCGAGCGCGAATCGATCTTGACGTTCTAGCGTTTGCATCCGATTGGTTCCGATAGGAGAAAAAGCAATGAATCGGAGAAGGACTGATGTTTTCAGAGGTCTTTTTTTTAAAATATTTTCTTTCTTTCTGTCTTTTTATTACAATGATTATATTTCGGTATAATAATTAATTTATTGCCTTTGTGTGAGGGAGATATGAACATTTGTTTACCCTTAACAAATCATATTTCCCTCGGGCTTCCCCCTGGGGATATATGACATGTTGCGGGTGAACAAATGTTCATATCTCCCTCACACAAAGGCAATAAATGTATATTGTCTTTTTTATAATTCTATTGATGCTAAATTCTTCTTGAAATATGTATACTGTAAGTTTAGTTTCATTGGTAGTGTAAATTATTCGCTTATTTTGCAATCTCAAACTTTCTGCTAAAATTTGTATCCACGAAAAATAATATATTTTCTCTCATACCCACTTTTAGATATCCGTGTATATTACATAAATGCGAATAAGGTCTGAGGTACAAAACCGCGAAAATTTGATAGCGTGGAATTCAGTACATTTACAATTATAACGGATTGTATAATAAAAATATTAATACTGTCTGTACTTTAATTTAGTCTTGATTTGTGTGTAAAGTAAATGTTATCATTCCTATATAACAGTTGTTAACTACACTTGAATGATAAGAAGAAAGAGAAAAATGTCATTGATCATTGAATCTTGAGCGTGTTTCATATAAAATGGAGGGGTGTGTGTTAAATGAATAATTTTTCTATTGAGACCTACGTAGCTGAAGAGATTATGATTAGAGTGACGTTTGACAATCCCTTTCAACAGTCTTCAAATTATTTGTGGAATTTTTTATCTATAAACCCAAAGCAACACACTTAGCTGCCATTTGTATCAATGACAATATGGCATGTATTGTAATTTAGTCACTTATCTTGACCAAGATGCTCAAAGCCTAATGGGTTTCGCCACTGTAGCACGTGATGCCCTCTATTGTTCATGCGGAACACTTTTTTCCGCGAAAACGACGTCATTCCCGGGATTTGTGACGTTGACGCTTTCTAAAACGTTCCGCACAACGTTAAGAGAAATTGCTCAAATGGTATAGCCGCAAACCCCATTAGAGTCTATCAGTATTAGTTCCATGGTATATGAACCACTACCACTACGGTAGCTCAGTTGGGAGAATTCTGGCTGAATGTGGGAGGTCGTGGGTTAGAACTCCTTTCGTGTCTGACAAAGACTTAAAAATACGTAGTGCCTGTACGTTTGTGAAGAAATCGGCAATAGGGAACACTGTCTGTAAATTGCCCTAAGCGCCTGCAAATGTGTAAATTTCTACCACTTTGCCTATACCTGGTGACGTCTTCATATAAGTGAAACATTCCTGACTTGGACGTTAAACCCAATTCAATCAATAAATCAATTGTATGAAAAAGAATATGGTGTGCAAACTTCACTGCGACTTTGTTACCTAGCCATATATATCTGGGTTCAATTGCATAAAGTATATCGAGGGCTTATAATGAATTAAATCATAACCAGTGCTATGATTTATAATTTGCTAAAAATAATTTAATCAATGTTTAACCCTAGTTAATAAGGCGTTGTGTCACCGAGTCCTGGTGTTTAATAGGCAACGTTGTACTCGTCATGGATTGGTTGATTGATTGGTTGGTTGGTTGAATAAATTGTGTTTAACATCACAGTCACGAATATTGCGCCCAGGACAATGTGCAAGAATTATTTTAGGTTCTAAAAATGCCCTGACATGAAGCATCGCTTTAGGGTGTCTTCTGAAGGACGCCTGGGCCATAATAATAAAATATGTCACCTGTTTGTCACCGATACCGGTTCATCTCAGTCGAGGGTGATGTGATGTAACATATATCCCAATCAAGGCTTTGCCGAGATTGGGATTTCTTACATCACAGCACTTGCGTGAGCTTTTTCTGTCCGAGGTACGAGAAACCTATTGTTGTATTCACTTTACGACAAACTGTTGGTAGTGTCAACGACAAATGGATATGTGACGCGTCAAGCAAAAAACCATACTTATGGGTCAATTTTTCGAAAATTGGGTTATCAATAATTATAAATCTACATTTATTTCTAATTTCAACGGTGTGTAAATTATATATGAGATATGATAAAATAAGCAAGGTACTGGCCTTATATATATCGGACAGGTCATCTTGATTTAATGATTATCGTCAAAAAGCGTGATGGCGTTATTTACCGAATCGCAGCGACGGACATTAATTTCTTATTTATTTACATAAAACACATTGATATAGCCACGCCAGGCATGCGTTAAAATCGCATTTGTCACCATAAAAACTGGTTTGCAAGCAATGCATCTACCGTTGCTCTAACAAAATGTATTATTACAGTTTGCAGGACATGTCAAATTACAAAATGTTCCATAAAATGGCAGTTTGCATCCATCAAAACATTTATCTGTCTCAGGATTGCAATTATGGCGACATTCCGAAGTACAGGAACTTATATGTAATTGGCCCTTTTGCCAAGTTTTGCATCTAATTTAAAAATTCCTTTTTTCCGATTTGAAGCTACATGTAGTTTATTCATAATACACCTACTACATCTATATTATAAAGTAAATGGTAATAGTATATTACATATTCAATCGTGAGCTGCGTTTTTTATCATATGAAACATGAAGTTAGCTAACGGTAGTAAAACAAACGATATACCCATGGTTGTTCCGTTTTAATGTCATATTCCCTAGTTTATGATATAACGTCATGCTGTGTGTCGTGAACCATGGTAATGACGTAATTTCCATTCATAAAATAATTTATTTATTTGTAGGTAATATCAACAGCCAAATTGTTTCAATATATCTTTTTGCACATGTACTTCTGAAAAATAGACCGCAATGTTTATTTCAATTCTGTTCCTTTAAGTCAATTTAGAATTTAAATCATCAACATTAACTCGTTGTAATGTACATTTGTGATGTTTGATTGTATTAAATTTTTTCTGAGACCAAATGAAGTTATAAGACTTTAATTATATTTGCTAATGTGACGTCACTGATCTCTTGCTTACGCCTATATCCATGGTGTCATTGATTGGCTGTTTAAAAAAGCAATATGTAGATATAACCATTAAATTGTATCTAAGGTGCGTTATGCAGTTTGCACGGCAATGGAAGTTTTGGCACGATAAACGCCATTTCTAGACAGTTCAATAGTTAAATAAGACACCAACCGTCGTTAACATGCGGCAAATATATCACTCGGTGGCTTACTTAGAAACTTTTCATTTATGGCCCATCTCTTACTCATGTTGCAGTAGCAGTACCCATAATCTGGATCACATCTTGTGTCGAGACAACCAAAACTGCAGTTATAATTACAGTGACCCCATCCATAACGACCCTGCGGGCATCCTTGATATAAAACAAATTAATAGCCATTACGTTATGTTATGATTTTTGTCCTTGATTTTACAAATATAAAATTCAAACATACCACTACAAAAACTTATGTAAAAATGATTTTAGGAAACCATAACAATCATAAGCGGTGAAATCGTAGTATTGAATAAAATGTTCTAGTCAGTTTTATTATAGGGAATTACTCCTGTCAAGTGTAGATAGTATAACCTAAACTATGAGTATACGTGTAATCCTCTTTTGTGTCTTTGCAATTTGACTAATATTGTTGTTTCAATAGATGGAAGCTTAACTAATCTCATAATCAAAAACTAACATACTAATCCATATCCAAATCACAATCCAGAAGCAAAGTAAAAACTTTAGAACTTACTAGTTAGGTTAGAAACGTGAACTCCAACCAGGGAAGTGAGGCCGGTTAATGCTTTCTGTGGTAAATAGTTCTCTATCAGTGAAAATTAAGTTTATCCTCAAAGTAATTTTGGCGTTAACAATAGCGATAAAATAAACACGGAAAGTAAATACTATTAATGCCAGGCTTTACATTCACTGATACAGAAAAATCATTTTGTCTTAAAAACCTGAAGATATCAATTTTATTGAATAACGGTTTGACAAAAATATGCTCAAGAATAAAGTTAAGGACCACATAAAAAAATATTATTTAATTTTGTAGAACGTGAATCTTATAATTTTTTCGCACTTCTCGTAATTTTGTCAATGAGTATGATTTCATGCACAATTTGTTTTTATCTATTACAATATTTAAAAGAAGAAAATAACAAAATACAGAAATATTATATTATTTTATATTGGTCTCTAACATTTTATACCTTACCGTATACTACCACTTCACAAAGATTTATAATTGCTTTATCTCCTTTTGAATCTGGGGTTAACCTTTCCCTGAAAACTGTGATATATCGTCCAAGGCCCGGACAAAAATGAAAGTGTATTAAGCTTGTAGGCCATCCATTTTCTGTATCTTTGTAGCACTGCCAAGTTTCTAAGGGATTGAGTGATTTTGTAATATTGATAGCGTAACCATCCATACGATTTAGATCTGTTAAATAATTAAAAGATAAATAATTTATTTATTTAAGGAATTTAAAACAAAAAAGGAAAAACATGTTTATTTATTATGTTAAATTGTTTTAGATCTTAAATCACATTGTTATTAAAATTATAATCAAACCTGTTTATAAAGGCCATCAAAGGGAACCAATACAGGTGGAATTTCGTTGCAAGTGATATTTATATGATGCAAATAATATAAATACAGAACAATACAGAAACAATTCTACTGGTCTTTATAAGAAGATGGTCCTTATATATTGAGGTGGCCTTTAAGACAGTTTTGGCTGTATTATAATGCGTTTTATCAGTTTTGCATTATTAATGATTTTGTAGATGTATTGTTATTGATACGTACCATCAAAATATTGTTCTAGTCTTATTCATTTAATTATTTTTGTCAAATTTGAGTGCACAAGAACATCCAATTTTTCAAAGCGACTTTTAAAACGATAACGCTATTTGAATATTGAATCTGTTGTTAAATCACTACAAAAGCCATTGCAATAAAGGAAACGAAATAATTGCGTGAACCATGAAATAATATAATAGATACACACAACAGGAGAAATGCATATTGACAACGATATACAAAAGCTATCAATTTTGGGCGAACCTGGAACAGTGAGGATTGCAAGGTAGATATTTGATTTTTTTGTAATTTGTTTTCTATTATCCCAGACATTGAATGTGAGATGATCAAGTGTTAGGAATGAGACCGCTGGAATCACTTAACGGATATTTTACATACATATGATATATACACATATACACAGTTGTATATTATTTGATCATTCTAGGGGTAAATCAAGATTTGATTTTGTAGTAGGACACGTTTTTGATAAGGGGTGGGGTTGTTATTCAAGTAACTATTCGAAAGTAAAAAGAGTTACGTTAGTAAAGTCAAGTTAGATTATTCCCTTTATCAAGTAACCAAGAAAATTAAAAATATAGAGTCTTGTTTTCAATATAAATAATAAAATCGTTTTTCAATGTTTACTAACTTTTATCTTTTTTACCATTTTCGATTGTACTTGTATACATCCTTTTCAGTTTTGTCCGGGTTTTGGTTTATTATAGTGCGCGCGCGTGTGTGTGTGTGTGTGTGGTGTGTTACATGTAGGTATTTGATTACAAGGACTTATTTGAGTATTCGTTTTGAGGCAAGTCAACACAAAAGAGTCCGTTTCTGTGCCTTAAATCCATGTGTTTTTCTTCCTGTGTCGTATAAAAAGTGTAATTATCGATTAGCGTTGAACAAGAACGAAAAATAAATTACTGTTACATATGAATACTTGAAATAAACGATACGTTTTACAACAAAAGTCATACGTCATATTTGGTCTTATAACTCAATTATGTCAACTAACAAAGGCTGCATTTGAAGCTTTATAGCAAACGTATCATTTTACATTTTGCTTTTGCAAATTTTATATGAACGAAAAAAGGGATTTCTCTTCAGTTCAGTTACACAAAACAATGTCAACAGAATAATAATTATTTGCAAATAATATAGATCATGATCAAAAATTAATACACCATATGAATTGTTTTAATGTCGCTAAAATATAACACAGATAATTACTGGTCTAATGTTTTGTTTAATGAAGTTTTACTGATGATAAATAAATATCAATAATGTACACAAAAAAGCAAGATCTTTTCATTTCATTGCCATGTCTGTAGGTTTAAAAATTTGTTATTTGTACGTTACATTAATTTGTTTTCATGTTATATGGCCAATAAAATTATAAATATATAAATGAATACTATTTACAGTCTTTTCTGTAGAATACTGATACCGCCTTTATTTCGTATACTGCACCTAAGTCTACTTGCCACCATTCATATGTTCCGTCTTGTGTATTCGTATACCCGTAAAAAGCACAATAATTAATGTCAGTTTTTCCATCAACTGCATTTGAAGGTGAGTGTACAGGGTCATAAATCGAACTCTGGGTCGTGCTTTTCTTATAGGCAAGGTTAACTGCAACCAAATAAAAGATTTAACATTTATTAATGGCACAATCTTAGAACTATCACCTGAAACA
Source organism: Anadara kagoshimensis (assembly GCA_021292105.1). Classification (NCBI taxonomy): domain Eukaryota; kingdom Metazoa; phylum Mollusca; class Bivalvia; order Arcoida; family Arcidae; genus Anadara; species Anadara kagoshimensis. The sequence continues at coordinate 32,152,676 of CM037869.1, read as the reverse complement.
TTTACTACATCAGATAAAAAAATGTTTGTTCATTCGAAAACATAATTCAGTCTGCTGCATATGGTTACTATAAGGTTCTTTATAATATGAAACAATTATCTATGCCTTGATATAGAACGTCTACATTAAACACTTGTTTCTTGGCAATTTAAAATGATTAATAATAAAATAGTTTTATTTTTATGTTTTTCTATGAATAGCTTTTTCTAGCATCATAAAGATGTGACCAATAATGTGATCATATGGTGATACATATGAAATGTATATGTGACAATCTATCCTTTGCTGTAGAAAACTAGTACTGCGTTTTGTTGAGGTGACTATCGTCAGATAGAGTTGATCCGGGGAAGGAGAAGTCTTCAGACAATTACAAACATTTTTGTGTTATAAATAAAGCAATGAACAATATGAATGAAGTAGAGTCATAGTGTTTTATGCCCTAGTCAAGTCACTTATATTAAGGTTAAGTGGTGCAAGTGGACACTGACGTTATGCACGGCGTGAACAAATCTTTACGTTATTTTTCTTTAATGAGGAGTCTCAATACATCTTGTTCATATTGTCCTTAATGTAAGCATTTGCTTCTAGTTTCATTTGCTGTAGCTATAGGTAGTTTAATCTCACTCAAATTCAAGCTGATATATCTAAACATGTAGACATAATGTTAACAATAGGGAGCAAAATACATAGAGCAATAAACGATTTCTTTGATTTTCGAATCAAGTAGCTGATATAGCATATTTAAAACAAATTTTATTTATCTAATTTAATGTTCGACCTCGTCCGGAGTTGTATTTTTTCTGGTCTCATTATATGATTAATTTGTTGTCTAGTCTTGTTTGAATGCTTCTACTAATGACTTGTTTTTATCGAGTTCTAGGTACATTGGAATTGACTGTTGACAAGTGCATATGTTATGTTAAAACTATTTTTCTTTTTTTAAGAAAACATAAATAACTCACCCGCAGATTCTATAAGTGGTACTTGATGGCATAGTAGTATCATTGATGCTATGTATGGAAATAAACTTGATCCCATTATCATAGATCTGTGGATAAATGACATATGGAAATATGGATATATTGAAATAGTATACGGTCAAACCTGTCTACAAAGGCCACTTAAGGGAACGAGTAAAAGTTGCCTTTCTGGCAGGTGACCTTTATATACAGGTTTAAATAATATGAATAAATAACAATTGGTTTACAATTCTGCTGGTCTGTATAAGCAGGTGGTCCTTATATGGTGTTGGCCTTTAAGGCAGGTTGAACTGTACTTTATAATTACGGAGAATTGCATAAAATGAAGCCATTTATAATTAGATTTTTTCATGACAATTAAATAGACATAAACAAGCAGTACAGTCCTAAACTTATAATCTATACCTATATATGTGTATTACCAGAACTCTTATCGAATAGGATTTCCTAATCGGGGTTAGTTTTAGACTTTCGGTTTACAACTTCTTCTAATGCTGATTTTAATATTTTTCAATATGCGGGACAAGAAGTATATATTTGAAAGAGATATATTCCTTACTTCACTGGTGAAGTTCACGTATTAAATCTGATATTTCAAGTTTTTAAATCGCCTCTTGAATTTGATTAAGACATAGATTAGTATATTTAATTTTGATTATTTATTAAAATTTGTAATTCTAATATACGTCATGAATGAACAATTTTCTATAAATAAATGCTTCTTTTTAAACTTTTTTAATTTTACATGTATTACTCAAAAGCTATACAATTCTAAAATATAAGGATTTTCTTTTAACACAATTAAAGTTCTTTAACATAAAAACTGAACATTTAAATTGTGTACATGGAAATCTGAAAATAGAACATAATCTTTTGTCAGTTAATAATGTTTTTGAATAAAGAAATGGATTTTAACACTCACGAAAATAATGATTATTAAATTTGACACTTTATATCAAAAATGGAATATCAAATTGCATAAATCGTCTAGACAACAAATATAATTTAGTGATTTTCATTAAAACCTACCTGTAATATACATCCCACAGAACAAAAAAAAGCAACACACCATTTTAGAGACGGCCAGTATAAATGCAATAATAAAGTTAATATATAACTAATTAATATATAGCTGGGTCAAAGCCATGACACGGTTGACTAATTCATGGGTAATGGGTTATTATTTTTTTAACGTGATGAGACGCTTCTCTATTTATGATTTTGTCTATCTATACAGTTCACAGATTACATAGAATAGAGGTTAAATTACATGCAGATATTACAAACAATGATATATACGTACATTGTTTTGAAAAGGAACAAATATACGTCTAGTAGATATTATCAGTTTTGAACTTTAATCTATGACTTCGTATTGAAATACATATCGTAAGATTTCTGTTCACTCATTTATAGCGATACAAACACAGTATTATACACCAACAACAAAAACTTATTTGAAGCATTTAAATTGGACATGTTATTATAGACAGAAAATCTAAACAAAAAAGCTAGTAAAGCTTAGCTTTCCTGCTAAAATCATGCTTTATCTTCGTCCGTTGTTCGTCGTGTGTAAACGTTTCACATTTTAATCAACCCCTCCAAAACTGCAAAGCCAAATTTTATGATATTTGGCAGTAATGAAGTCTGGCTGAAGGGCTTTCAGATGTGCACAAATTAAAGGATTATGTCCCCTTGGGGCCCCATAAAGGGGAAATTTTGAATTTTGTTTTTAAAAAATCATCTCCTCTGAACCTACAAGAGATACAGCTTCGATATTTCAAGTGAAACATACTTACGGCACTTACTTTTAGATTTGCATAAATCGTAATTGCGGGGGCTAAAATGGGGAAATGGCAAGGTACTTTAGGGGGAAATTGCTAAAATTAATGTATTTGTCAATATATCTTGGAAACTATAATTATTTTATATAGGCATGTATATTAGAATATTGTAGGCATTTGCACTGCGACCATTTTGGTATATGAGTGAAGGTCATAGGTTCAAAGGTCAAGGTCATAGATGCAAATGAATACTTAAATGGTTCATTATCTCAAACTATAAACATTTTGTATAGACATGTATATTGTAATATTGTAGGTATTTGCACAACGATCATTTTGATATATGAATGAAGGATATAGGTTCAAAGGTCAAGGTGATAGATTCAAACGAATACTTAAACGGTTAATTATATAAAAAGTATAAACTATTTGTATAGGCATGTATATCAGAATATTGTAGGTATTTGCGCAACGATCGTTTTAATATATGAATGAAGGTCATAGTTTCAAAGGTCAAGGTCATAGACGTAAACAAATACTTAAATGATTATTTATCTCAAAACTATAAACTTTTTGTATAGGGATGTATGTCAGAATATTGTAGGTATTTGCACAACGCTCATTTTGATATATGGATGAAGGTCATAGGCTTAAAGATCAAGGTCATAGACGCAAACAAATACTTAAATGATTAATTATCTCAAAATCTATAAAGTCTTTGTATAGGCATGTATATTAGAATATTGTATGCATTTGCACAACGATGATTTTGTTATATGAATGAAGGTCATAGATTCAAAGGTCAATGTGATAGATGCAAACGAATACTTAAATGGTTAGTTATCACAAAAACTATAAACTTTTTGTATAGGCATATATATTAGAATATTGTAGGTATTAGCGAAACGATCATTTTGGTATATGAATAAATGTCATAGGTTCATATGTCAAAGTCATAGACGCAAACGAATACATAAATAGTTAATTATCTCAAAACTATAAACTTTTTGTAAAGGCATGTATAATAGAATATTGTAGGTATTGGCCTAACGATCATTTTGATATATGAATAAATATCAAAGGTTCAAAGGTCAAGGTCATAGACGGAAACGAATACTTAAATGGTTGATTATCACAAAAACTATAAACTTTTTGTATGTATATTAGAATATTGTAGGCATTTGCACACCGATCATTTTGATATAAAAACGAAGGTCATAGGTTCAAAGGTCAAGGTCATAGACGCGAACGAATATTTAAATGGTTAATTATCTCAAAAACTGTAAACTTTTTGTATAGGCATGTATATGAGAATATTTTTGGGCATTTGCCTATTTAGGTGATAGATGCAAACGAATACTGAAATAGTTAATTATCTCAAAAACTATACACTTTTTGTATAGACATGTAATACTGTAGGTATTGGCCTAACGATCATTTTATATATGAATGAAGGCTATAGGTTCAAAGTTCAGTGTCATAGGCGCAAACAAATACTTAAATGATAAATTATATCCAAAATTATAAATTTTTTGTATAGGCATATACTTATATATTAGAATATTGTAGGCATTTGCACAACAATCATTTTGATATATGAATGAAGGTTAAAGGTTCAAAGGTAAAGGTTATATATGCAAACTAATACTGAAATGGTTTATTATCTAAAAAATTGTCAACATTTTGTATAGGCATGTATATAAGAATATTGGAGATTTTGGCCTAACAACATTTTAATAGATAGATGTTTTAGCTGTTTATTAAGAATTGAATTGCACTTTTTACGTTGTTATCGGGGTGTAACAACGTGAAAATTATCACAAATTGTGTAAAACCGCGTAGCGTAGCGCAGCGGTTTTACGCATAATTTGTGATAATTTTCACGTTGTTACACCCCGATAACAACGTAAAAAGTGCAATTCAATTCTTATAATTACAAACCCAAAATTTAACATTTTTTTAAGCTGCCCTACATTTCTGAACTGATCAGCTGATTTTCAGAAAATCGACGTTACAAGGCTAACTTGCGTAGTGATACAATAAATGACATCTTTTTGAAACGATAAAATATCCGATAAAAAAAGCTTAAATAGTTTTGAATTTAAAATTTTTTATTCATTTTTTTGTTATTTTCAATCAACATATAAATTATGTTACATTTTAATTCATTGACAAAAAGGGATTATATTATGTCTCGCAATTATGAAAACAAACAACACTTTGTACAACGTCATACGTGACGGCCAAACGTTTGTTGGACAGGCGTGTTTACATTTTGATTTTACCCATAACATAAGAAAAAACTGCATTGGTTGAATGAATAGTGTGTTAAAGAAACCCTGAAACCAACTATTGACATGGAATTAATGTTTTCTTGGATGAATCAATGTTTTACCACCTATGGAACGGATGTGAGATGAGGGATTCTGTCACCGGTGGTAGCTGTATGGCGGCTGATCAGGGACATTTTGAGAAGGTAAACAAGCGGTATGGGTGAATTTTAGGTTGGAATATAGATCTAGTATGTTATCAATTCTATTAAATTATTATGTCATTATCATCAAGATCCAGTTCAGAATCAACCATCTGACTTATCTGCACACTGGCATTGCATTCTTCAAAATATTTATCCTGATCCCCGGCTATACATTGTCTGGAGGGGAATAAAATGTCTTTGCTTTCAAAAGGATGCGTATGTGATGAATTTTAAACAAAACACCCCGCACTGAGGTTTGGCATCCGAGAATACCATGGTGCGTTTCATATTGCTTATACTTAGTAGCCTATAGACAAGTAAAATGCTCGGTGACGATAAAATGTCGATTTTGAAAAAAATATTTCATACAATCTTAAATGTAAATTATTAAAAATATCGGTGAAAATTAATCAGAACATGTTTGAATTAATTTTCAAAATTTGAATTTATAAAAAATCGAGGTATTTTAATGTTTCTATGTAAAATCGTTCCCGACCTCCCCGTTTGTTTACAATAGGTGGGTAATCCCCGAAACAGGTCCAAAGTAGTTCCGGTAGAAAACGTTGTTATTGGAAAATAACACCGTGTTTTTGCAAGACGACAACCAATGAAAATGCTCCAAACTGTGTAACAACGTGAAGTTTGTAATTATTATATAATATATTGTAGCTACACTTTAGATTTGTTATATGTAGCATTGTTATATAATAATTACTATAATTGATTTGCAAAAATACTTGCATATGATTGGCCCTTACTGCTTTATTAATGTCAGTGGCCATTGAACATCTGCATGAGATATGTACTTAGACTCAGATGAGCGTTAAGGTCCATGTGCCTCTTGTTTTGAAAAATAAATTTTTCCTAATTTTCATATTCTTTTTTAATTTAAAAAAATCCGCAAAAAATGAAAATTATTTTGTAGAAATTTCGTTGAAGACATTCAGATAATTAAAGCAATATATCGCTTTCAAAAACTGCAATACTCTGATAGTTCAACTCCGTGAATGTATTTGATATAAAGATTATAACACAAAAATAAACTGAATATAAATAAAACATATATTTCTCTTTGTTTAGTTTAAACTAAATCTACCCTACTAATCGACATGCAAATTGGTAAATTTCAAATATCCTTTTATTAACAAAGGTAAGTTGTTTATGTTTGGAAAATTAAAATAAAGTCTGTAATGAGGTTAATGTCATTCCTAATGACATACATATTGTCAGATTCTCATTTATGATTTATAACAACAACAACACGTTATTATATCTACACTGAAGCTAAATTAGCAATTTACATATATATTGTCAGATTGCGTTCATTAATTCTAGCAAAACTGACACAAAGTCAATTGACATTCATATTGTCAGATCCCGTTAAATAATTTTAGCAAGACTGACACAAAATCAATTGGCATATATATTATCAGATATTGTTCATTAATTCTAGCAAAACTGAACCAAAATCAACTTGCATACATATTGTCAGATTTCTATTTATAAATTCAGAATGATAGCATCAAAGTATTATAATTATATACATTAGATCTACAAAAGTAATTTGGCATTTATATTGTTAGATTCCGTTCTTTCATTCTAGCAAGACTGACACAAAATAAATTGATATGCATATTGTCAGTTTTTTATCTATGAATGCATGACAACAGCAACGAAGTATTATGTGTACATAAGAGTTACAGTAGTAATTGGTATACATAATGACATATTGTCAGATTCAATGCATTAATTATAGCAATACCGGCACAGTATAATATCTACACTAGAGCTGTGATAGCAAATGTCATACATAGTGTCAGATTTCCCTTCATGAATTCATAACATCAACGACACAGCATTATATGTACACTATAACGACAATAGCAATTGCTATATTTAGTCCGATTCCATTTTTAATTCTAAAAATACGACATAGTATAATATCTTCATTAGCAATTAGCATTATACATTGTCATATTCTTGGTAAGCATTTACTACTTGATAACAATACCGGTATTGTTCTTGAAAAATAATATAAAATCCTTAAATTACATTCATATGAACATAAATTGAATTAATCTTGAATTAACCGTATTCTTCATATAACTGTTGTATTTTAATCAACTGACTATTAAATAAAAATTTTAAAAATATCTTAAATTTCTTTCAAATGAACATTAATTCAATTAATCTCGAATAAACCATCTCCTTTATGAAATTGTTTTATTGTAATTAAATGTCTATTGCATATAATAAGATAAATCCTTAAATTGCATTCAAATTAACATGAATGCAACTAATTTCGAATTAACCATCTCCTTTATGCAAGTGTTTAATTGTAATCAACTGTCTATAGCATGAAAATAAGATAATATCCTAATGTGCATTCCAATGAACATAAATTCAATTAATTTCGATTTAATCATCGCCTTTATGTGCCATTCTATTCAACTGATTATTGCATAATTTAGTGACCTTTATGTCCGTCTTTAAGTCTGTTTTTGCTAAAAGGCATGTAAACTCTTTATATACATGTACGTGATTTTAGACAATTTAGATCTTCTAACCATGAAAATGAAAACAAAAATGAATACTTACGAATGTTGAGATACACTCGATTCGACGAACTTTTGTCTTTTTAACTGTTTGAAAAATATCAATTTCTCCACTAGCTTTGAGATAATTAATCAAATCACGTACAACACAAAATAAGCCACTCGCCGTTACACCATCACTGTATAAACACACAAACGTTTGGAAAACGAATTATATATTTAAAGAGCATTCACAACTAATCACTAATATTATACATGAAATAAAAAAAATAATAAATAAGAAACATTAATATATAATGATATTTTTATGCAATTTCATTGGGCTTAGAGTCGTCACCTGATCAAATTAAACAATGTAATGATCTGACACGTGCAAAAAAGTTGATTGAAAAAGTGTTATTAACCGGAAATTGCTTATCTTCCTTGGATTCAATTTTGATTATGTAAGATCTGAAAAAGCTGATTGATTTACTCGGGTTAATGGTGCTTCATAAATAGGAGGAAGATTTGGAAGGACGTCTCGTCGTAACAACGAACCGGGCGGAAGGTTTTCGTCATTGTCAACTGAAAAAAGACGGTTTGTTCAATTGTCAACAATTGTAACAATAATTGCAACAAATTACTTTTTTTAAAAAGTGAGATGATATTATATCCGTATGTTGAAAAGTTGTTAATTTTCAATTTCTTATCATGTTATGAAGCATTTTTAATAGCTTTGCCACTGTTTTAATTTTTACCAAATTTTATAAAACATTTTACAGCACCAATTTTATGTAAATGTGTGTTTTATTGACCACTGGATAGCAATATTGCTATCCAGTGGTTGGTGCTATAATTGCAAATCCTTGTCTAAACCATAATCCCAAACCAAAGTAAAAATTTTGACAAAAAAGTGAGGCAAGGTGCTCCGTAATGGTTTGTAAAATGATAATTAGCTACATGTATATTATATTTCATGGTGAACGCCTACATGTATATTAGTAATTTGTTTTATAAAATTTACTGTCATTCGTCAAGAAAAATTGAAATGTACGTATTGTAATACATTATTGGTGTCTGTTTTGTTGACACATATCTTGTATTCTATAGCTAGCTAAACGGAAAATGCTTACCCTTCCGGAGCACCCGGCCTCCATTCCCTGGTGGTAATTCGTGTGTCTAACCTGACTTGTCGGTTCCAAAAAAAAATACTTTGCTTCTGGATTCAGATATGGATTGGTGTCTTCGTTGTTGATTAATTACTAGTATAATGATACGAATAAGGACGCATGGTTTATTCTTATAACATGTGTTTTGGATTACAACAAAATGTAAGGTAAAGCAAGATAAGTTATTTTTTCGGATGTGTAAACGTTTTTAGAAATTCATGGATTGATAAACTTTTCATCCTAAAATGACACGAAGGCAGACTTGACTAAAGCTTGAGTCGATAATTATTTTATATACTGTGTCTGTTCGTTCAATAGTCTACAGAGGTTTTCTGGTGGTAGGGGAATTTAAATGAACGTCAAAGAATATAAACTGTAGCCTCAAGTGCCGTTACTCAACAACAATCCTCACGGTATAAGGACAATTTGTATTATTAAAAAAATAATGCACTACTTACGGGCATAAAACAGTAATCAATCCAGGTTCTCCAGATTCAACCCAATTGTCTACCAGCTCTATAAGTTTCAAGATGTCCTGGTATGTGGGCGGCAGTTTGTTTCCAATCCATGACGATAGAGTTAATGTTTACCATCACTTTGTTTGAAGTACTCTGGATATTTTGGAATAAAAAAACATTTACTTGAAAAATCAATACTTTGACATAACCAATTAGTAGTCAAGAATACAATACAACAATTGAAAAGCAACATTGCAAAATGAGGAGATATACCGATAACTTAACGGGAATTCTTAGTAGTAAGTAGCCATTTTATAGAACAAAAATAATTCAAATTATTGAGAATCTAGTCTATACTCTTAATACATATCAAGACCTTAAAACTCCACAAGGGAAGTCAAAATTTTACAGTAAACATAATTATTTTATAATAATTTTAAGAAATGACATTCTTTTTTCGTTATTGATGCAAGTATGAATAACAGTGGCCAGTCCAAATTGCATGACCGCGAAGCCTTTTATGTATAATTTGGACTAGCCATTATTGTTCATCTTTGCATCGATAACGAAAAAAAATAATGTCATTTCTTATATTTTCAATCTTCAATTTCAAAAAAATTGCAAAATACCAATACTTTGTGTGTATTTTTGAAACATCTAATTCTGCCTTGACACCCACCGTCGGTAAAATGGAACCGTCCACATTGGAAAACGATTACAAAAACTAGTTCTTCAACTCACGATTAGTTTTATTAATATTACTTTGACAAAATCACAATTTCATATTGAATCAAAAGAACATTGATTGACTGTTGCATATAATAACATCCCTTCGTTGTATTTAACCGTAAAAAGACAAAAACAGAACCCAATTCCCATTGTTTGCTTAGTTTATCTCTCAACGAGACAACATTGAAATTTAGGTTTTAGTTTGTTGTTCGATAAGTCGGATAAATCTAAGTGCACAGTTAATTGGTATATCATTCTAAATTTTACTTTGTCAAATACTAGCAGTTATAGCATTCTAGTTATTTAGGTGTCTGAGTCATTCTGCAGTTTATTATAGACATAGATAGTCAGATGATTTTTTTGGCTTATAATACTGCTATATTTGGAAAATAAGGTAGTCTAGACGCTAGCTATGGAATAGACGTAAAGTATATTTTTTAAAATTTATAAACTACATCTAACTTTATTTTCTTAACTTATATGTTTTTCTTAGAATGCTGACTTTTCTTACAACTCTGATACTTCTGCATTTGCAAATATGGGGACGCATTGCTGCTTGATTTTGAATACACATAGATACATACATGTAAGTTTACTTGATTACATTCTAGATGGACACGTCCACTCAAGCTGAAGTTAAGCCTATTGATTTACATTATCAGCTATAGTTCTGGGTAATCAAATATTTATCAATATCCATTTGTCATTGATTGTTTTTCATGTTGTTACAGCATGATATAGATTGTACCAACCTTTTCTGTAACACAGTATTCGTAACTTTGCAAATCGTCTGTAAAAGTTTCGCCATTATTCAACGTTACAGAGAACGGTCCATACTCCTTTTGTAAACTTTCTATAGGGAACCATTTTTCAATCTTAAAAAAAAGAATCAACATTACTCATCATTTTTATCACTATAATGCCAAAAAAACGACGTATAGAATTCCACATGCTGATAATGTTGTTCCTTTTGCTTTCCGGGGAAAGTGATTTGTCTCGACATATTTTAGACAGGCTATGCAGTTTATCTGATTATCCATGTCAGCATTGTGTCATATTTTATAGCCAGAAAAAAACTTGGTGCAAGTTTCAGGCGATACAAATGTTGTAAACGTACAACATTTTGCAAAATTACTCATTGACCAGTCTGTCAAATATATTCGAGTATCCGACTTAATTGCGTGTTTAATTTCAAGTCAAGTGTAAAAAGAAGCTATTAAAATTGATGTCATATCATCCCGCTTATAAAATTCCAGGTCAAAATACAGGAATGTGCGAGTATTGTGTCGAGTATTATTGAATCGGGCGTAAAAGGGTTCACGTCTTTCATGTAAAAAACAAATTTTAATTCTGTGAATTCAGGTGTAGCAAAATTGTTACATAAATTATTTAATTGCTAATACCTCGGCCGAACCTGTGTCTAATAAGAGTATGGTTGTTGAATGGTGGTCTATGATTAAGGACCAAAAGTCAACAATTGTTTCCAACAGTGGAAAATGGGAAACAGCATACCCAGCTTTCTTGTTAAATGACTAAAAAATCAAAGATAAAACATTAAATTTTAATGACAATGAAATAAAATCCTCCTTTCTGAGACACAAATATACATAGCAGAGTATGCAGTTTAAAACAAAGAAATGGCTTATACATCGTGTTTTGTGCTAGAAGATTATTGGGAAATATAAATTGGGCTGATAAGCAATATCTAGCGGAACAGGTAAGTTTATAATTTGTATGCCGACGAAAGGCTACATTTGAAACTTTATACAAACGTAATGACTTCAGTTTTTCTATTGCCAACTTTCCTTTTCAGCCTGGTTCTACTGCTTATGGTGTATTCGTTTCACAATTAATACGCTATGGTAGACCTTGTTCCTAGTACGTGGACTTTGTACAACGAAGCAAGCTGTATATAAATAAATTGTTTACTGAGGAATATTGCAAGTCTAGGCTTATCAAGGCCCTCACAAAGTTTTATGGTCGTCATCACAGTATTGTTGATAAGTTTTATGTCTCTGTGTTCAGAATTACCCTGGATCTATTTGACGTCCTATTATTCCATGCTCCTTTTACACATTGCGATTACACACATGGCAGGTGTAGCTAGCTAAACAGGGGGTGCTTACCCGTCCAGAGCACCCAGCATCACTTCCCTGGTGAATGTCCACGTGTCTAACCTGACTTGTCAGTTCCAAAGTTTTTATTTTCTTCTAGATTCGGACATGGATTAGTATGTTTGTTTTTGATTGGGAAATAAACTTGGAATATTTAGCGATATCTAGCAGAAAAGATAACTTTACCCCTGAACGGATATAGTAACATGAAATCTATATATCTACCATTAAACTATTTGTTTGTGAATTCCCGGTATATAAGAGCAATTATTCGTCAACGCATAGTAAAATCACTGAATTGCAAAAGTAATAGAGCTGTTTATTTACTTAATTAACAGAAACAGAATGTTAAAACCATTTATCGTTATTTGAAAATATAATTGTTTTCACTTCATCTATGGTTTTGGTACATTTTGAATATTCGAATTTTAAAAAAGTATTCATAGCAAAGAAAACAAATTATAAGTGTTATATTTTTCACAAAGACACTGAATATCTTACCGGTAATAACACTGCATTTATGTAGTTGGTTTCTCCTGCATATCTGCTGTTTATAACTGTAGATTCTGTTCGGCTGAAATCAGAATTCAATGTATTATTTTTCTTATATATTCTAAGCAATCCATATTTAATTATCAAGCACAAACGTGTTGGTCTAGTAAATTAGTTTCCCCCATTCCTTGCCAGATAAGAAATCGCCAATCAGACAGTTTAGTATTAATAAAGTATTTAAAAGTAATCAAGTCTTAAGACAAAAATGCAACAAAAGTCACTTCTTATAACCTAAGAAATTTAAAATCCAATCATGTTGCGGACTTTTTTCTGTTTGTACATATTTTGTTATTCGATTTTTGTCAAAAACATCCTCAAAAATTTTATTTCCGTCATCACGATATTCAAAAGTATCTTAGGTGTTTTACTTCTTTCAATACCCATGGTTTTTTCCTTCTTAATGTTACACCTGTCGGGTGTAGATAGCTAAACATGAGGTGCTTACCCTTCCGAAGCACCCGACCCCTTTCCGCTAGTGTACTGACTATCAGTCTAGATTTGTGGCTTTATATTGAACATGGTATGTTTGTATTTGACATGTAACAAGAAGACGACTTTAACCTTGCCTAAACATTTACATGTATATAGTTATTACTTACAAGCCATTGGACAGTTAGGTTTAATTTTGTGTCGATTATTCTTCAATAGAGATGCTTTAAAATCTTCCCTCCCATATGAACGTTTTGTACTCTGTAGATTCTAGAGTTAAGCAGATATTTATTCATATAAGGCACGAAGATTAACATTTAATATAAAACGTTTATTTATTTGAAAATTACACCAAATTACGAAATAATTCTTTACCAATGCCTGACTAATACCAAACCATAGACCTAAACTGATTTGATGTATTGATTCGTATCAACGTCGTGTTCCAAACATACAAGAAAACATTCTTGCAGATTGATAAAACAATGATTAACTTTATCAAAAATTTTCCAGCTATAAAACACCGAAGGACAAATTCAAAATGTAAAATCACAATACATTATAACTTCGTAACAGACTTATTTCATATTGTTTAACATCGTTTCAAAGGTGGATTGTTTACCAGGTAAGCAAACCCAAAATACAGATCATAACAGACAGAACCATCTGGCAATGATAACAGTTATCTATGTTAAAAAGCAGAATGACTTATTCAAAAAGTGAAATATCAGTTTATTTTACTTTAAATTCTGTCTGTATTCTATCAGGTTGATCAGAATTTGATCCATTGTCAAGTTTATTTGAAAAATCTGTAAAATATTCCGCCAAGCTTTCTCCCGATAAGGACGTATCTTCAAAGTCAAACGCTTCTGATAAAACTTCATTTAGAAATATATACTGATCCTAGAGTAAATAAGATACAAACTTTATATCAATATAAACGGAAACTTTGATAGAAGAATGATCATATTTATGATAATAATATCCTTCTTATCAATACAACATCCATTGAAAACTATCCATTTAATACTAAATATTATAGCTATGGAAAAAATAATTTTTTGGTGTAGAAAATAAACACACATGACATAATTTATGTTACATGTGTAAATTGCAAAATTCTGCAATTTTTTCCATCATAAAATTAGGAAACTATTTTCCCTTAATTTTACATGGCTAATTGAATATAAATCAAATCAATATTCCTATCATATTATATGTTAATATATTATATCATAAAAAACAAACTAATTTTGTAGTTATAAGTGACTTTCTAATAAAATAACAATCAACTTACATGTAACTGCACTATTATTAATATATTTTTCTTACCAATGTTTTCACCATATTTATTCTATCCTTCCTCATGTTTTTAACATACTCAAATATATTTAATCTTCCTGTACGTTTTCCATATTCAAACAGCGCCTCGAATGCCAAGTATGTTCCAGTGCGACCCATACCATCACTTGGTAAAATGAATAAAAATCAAGTTAAAAACTGTGCTACCTATACAAGCACTTAAAAAGTAAAACATATACAAAACCCATGTTCCATTGCAGATGCACATGCAAAAACACTTAACAACTTAAGTAAACAACGTATGGTTTGTTGTAAAGAATTTAAATGAAATTTTTTAGACATGATCTACTTTTTCATACAGTAAAACATACTGACTTACCTGCAATGGACAATGTATGGCCCAGGTGAATCTTTTTTACGGGATATTATTTTGTGTGCAAACACTATCATTTTTATTGGATCTGGTGTACCGTTATCAGGCCACGCCGTCAAATGATACTGGATTACTTTTCTGTACTCTCCGGCCTGATGATAAAATACGTACTATGTATTAGAAAACTTTAGAATATTTTCAGTTAGGATTACTTCTGTAAGCGTACTGCAATAACTTGATAATTTGTTGTAAGTTGTTTCATGTATAGCAGAATCAGGGTAATACCTAGAATCTTGTTCTTCGTTTGGTAAAATAGTCGGTCGACATATTAAAATGAATTCGTTACCATATCTCTTTATCCAAAATTATCCCGAGTATGTTTAACATGCAATAGTTTCATATTTCTTTCATTAATAATTCTGATTTCACGAGTAACTGCCGTAGTTAGTTGAACATGTTTGTTTTCTTTATCAAAAACAAATCTCAAAATATATTTACAAAGCGGCCAAAAACCATTTTATAACAACCCCTTGTACACGATATTTTAAAGTAACTCAAGTACATCCTGTTGTATCTGGAAAACAAATATTTATGTTAATAAACTAAATTTGCTGCTGGCTCAAATCTAAAAATATTCATAAAGTATACTTCCTCCTTCAGAATATTTTGTTAGCTTTATTTGGAAAATCATATTTTGGTCATTTAGATATTTTTTCAACCCCTTGACAAAAAAATTTGGTTTTATAATTTTGGTCCAAACACTACTGATGAGTAATTGTATTCCGAAATGACTGTCTAGTGCTATACAAGTACAACTGGTATTAACATATTTCAAAAATTGAAAAAAATATGCATGTTTATCATATGAACTTACTCCTCTGGTATTTTCGATACGGAATTCTCTTATAGTGTATGTAGCAAATTCACGAGCAGATTCTGACGCTATTTTCAATCCACATGTTTCCATCGGTGTATCTGATTCTGGCCAATACTTTGAACATTTAATCTAAAATACAACATTTAAATTAGAATATATGTAAGTATAATCATTAACACTAGCCAGGTCAATAAAGTGATCGGAACAAAAACAAAGAAATAAAGGTGTACAAGACATACGGTAAACACGGATTGGAAGCACTTATTTAAAATGTGTTTGAATTAGTTGTTGATATAACCTCAATATCAGGTTGTGTTTTATGCAAGCATTCTTTCCATAATACAATTCAATTTGGTCACCAAAATCTTATTATTTTCAGAGTAACCAAATCCTTCTCTAGAAAACAGGTTCTTTTTACATTTTAACCAGAACAAGATAATACTAACCCTAAAATAAAACTAATTGAATTACCTGTTTCACTATTTTTTTTTTTTTTTTTTTTTTTTTTTTGATTGTTTTGGTTTGCTTGATGTTTTAGGGATTATAAATTAGATGTGAACCGGTAGAAAAACTGTACTGTAAAAATCACGAATTCAGGAACACTGATAGTAGGACTTCTTTTATCACTAGTCCAAAGGTTGCGATTCGTTTAAACCAATATTTTTCCAAAGACATAGATTGGTATGTTAGTGCTGTAAAATGACGCTTGTATAATATGTAATTTTAAATTCAAAAACATGGCTTTATTGTTCAACATTCACAGCTGCACTTCTTATCATCTTACCTTTCCTTTTTCCGTTAAATTTGTCAGCATTATGATAACACTGGATTTAACGTGCCAAACCATACGCCATAAATCCCTGACAGTGTTGTCTTTTCGACCTACAAAATCACATCAAAAGTCCGAGGATATGTATGTTTTAGAATAAATGACTAATTATTTATCTAGATAAATTAGTCACCAAAATAATTTAAACTTATTTGACACAATAAATTCAGGCTAACGATTAAAACCAAGTATGTTTCAATTTCCTAAAAATCCTAAAAATTGGAATGCAGTCAACTGGTAATTTTCAATATCTGCAGCAACCGAATAGATGTTCCTTAGCATTGCAAAATGAGAATTATTCTAACCGTAAAAATCAAATAACTATGGATGCGATGAAATTATTCTGAACACTTGTATATAATGACTTGCAGACATCATAGAACATAGCATTAAGAAGCAGATGAACACTAACACGGGTAGTATTCTTTGCCAAATACATTATACATTCTGACTGAGCGCATAGAGTATTAGAATTTACTGTCGTCATGTATCCATAATTTTAAATAAAAAATAATCGAATGTTTTGAGGTAAATATTATTATATTTACTTGGATATATTAACATTTAATATTGCTGTACATGCACTAACCTTGAGTTGCAATGTCATACTTTGATGTGTCTACTCGCTGTAATATAAGATCAGAGTATATTAGATAGAATTAACATAAAAGATATTATCACTTATATATTGCTGAAGCGTACATAAAGGATCTAGTTAACCAATTATTAATTTTTATTAGTTTTGATTAAGAATTTTATATAACAAAATTAATATTTAGGGTTTACAAATACAGATTATAAAAATGCTTAATATAAAAAAAATTATTACATTTTGAATTCAAGTGTATTGATTGTTTATATTTGTTTTTTTTTAATATTTGCCTGTTTCTGATCGCTACTATTAGTTATAATAAAAATGTTTAATAATGTTAGGAAAATTATAAATATATTTATAATTGTATTATGATCTAGCTTACGTCTATGAAGTTAGCGTTGATGTAATCCGAATCAGGTTCTCCAGGTATAGATTTTAATACCACCCGCGAATGATCATCTGAAAAACAACAAGTGATCAAGATAAGTATACACAATAAGATCTGTATGAAATACTTTTTAAAAGCAAACAACTGTGACCTTTCCGCTTGATCTTTCATTAAAATATAAATCACGGACTAAGTATAGCTAAGTATAGGAGCACAGGTGGTTTACTGCATATATTATGAGATATACTCACCTCATAGAGTACACCTGTGCACTGTTTATCTTAACAATACCCATTTCTTGGGTGACCCTCCTATATAAATATTTCTAATGAAAGGTCAAACTGGCAAGTCAATGTCGTTCACCTATACCTATCGATAGTCTGTATCGATAGACAAATGTATGATTTAGTTCCTTTTTATCATGGTAGCAACACATTTTCAGTCATAAGACATGTGCACATATATGGTTATAATTATTATTTTTAATTGGATTTCATTTCTGATCAAGATACAGGTTACTTTGTTAACGATATTTGTTTTACACTTGACGGATATAGCTAGTTAACATGAGCTATTTACCTCTCTAGGCCTGGCTTCACTGGTGGTAAATTACGTGTCTAACTCAGTATCATCAGTCTTAAAAAAAATATTTTTTATTTTTCTTTTGAATTGTGATTTGCTTAACAATTACTTACAACAATATGCTTTCTGAAACCTGTTCTTAAGTTTGTTATTAGGTCTTTTCGAATGATCATATGTGACCATGACTGGGAAAATGGGTCCAGATGCGCAAAAATCGCATTTTCAGATTTTTGCATTTTTCGAAAGCACCAAGACTTAATAACATAACCTGAAAATTTGAGATGAAAATCTCAATTATTCTTTAAGTTATGCAGGATTAACTATTCTGTGTTTCTTACAGAAAAAGGCTTAAACTCGACTAAATCTCTTAAATAACAATAATTACAGAAAATTTTCAATTTAACAAGATCTGAATATTTATTTCAAAGCAATTTCTTATGCATTTGCAATAAAAAATGAAAAGCTTACCCTAGGTTTATATTTTATGTGTTTTTTTCAATAACACAATTTGTTTTTATGCTTAAAAATGTATATCCGTTACCATGGTAACGCTAACATTACAGCGCCGTAAAATACCAATATGCCACTCCACTTGGCTAACATGGAAAGAGGAAAAATACAAAATTTTGGATTTTTTACACAAAAATTACCTAATATTTTGATTTAGGTATGTTGACTATCTAATGTAGGAAGGGAGTTAAAATTAATTTGTCCATAAAACGTAAATTTTACAAAAAATACTCAAGAAATTAGGGTTGGAATTCTATGGGGTTTTAAATGAAAAACTGTGACTTTCTGCCACCATTACTATATTGGAGATAACCGATTTTTATTATTTGTTCTCATAAATCATATGAAGACTTGTAGTAGTTTTAAAAATATAAAATGAATTCAATTTATATGTATCAATAAGTCACGTGTCAGGGATCAAAGTCATCAGGGAATAAAAATATACTTATATAATTAATTAATTTTCTATACGATTTCTAAACGTTTTGGTCCATATATTCTAAAAGGACATCTATATACAGAATCAATGTATGATGAACTTTAGCAATTAGAATTGAAACACACTTATGTTCTTATTTAACTACGCCTAACTGTAGGTCAAAAGTCCTGTATTTATACCCAATCTTAACCATGCTATGTTATGCGATGCTTTGTGTGTATATATGGTGCTGTTTAAAAGTGTTTGTCAAGAACAGAATTCTTTATTTTTCAAAACTTTAAAATGTAAAAGAATGAGGAAATTATAAAAGAGAAAACATTAATACAAATGTACATGTATATCAAAATATACAAGAGGCAGAGGTAGAATGAAATTAAATACTAAATATTAGCTGAACGATTAGAATCGAAACAAATGTTCTGCATCAATATCGGCAATAGGTATTAAAACTACATTCTTCTACATAATGTAATGTAGTACTCGGCGAAAATATTTAAAAAAAACCTGATTTTTCATAAATCTGTGAAGGTAAAGAGAGTTGAGAAATGACGTTTAACGTCCCAGTCAAGAATATGTAACTTATATCGATACGTCGCCAGCTAAAGGCGAAGGTGCAAAAATGTTGCCTTTGTGTTGCGCTGATGGCATTACTCTAGTCATATATGTATATGTTTTGCGTTTATAACATGATTTGTGACTATCTCACAGTTGTCTTGTAAATATGTTTACATGCTTAATTTATATGTTATATATATGTTTAATTATATCAATATACTCTCAATTATAAAGCAATAAAGAGTATAATAATAGAAGGGTTCTTTATCGTGCCACTACCGTGACATGGGTCCTCGTTTCTTTTAAGTCCCCATCCGAAAGAATCGTGGCTTTCATTTCGTAATGTCGAGTGCTTGTCGAAAGAAGAGTCACTGCCCACTTTCAAGTTTTGGGTCGGACCTAGTCGGGGTTCGAACCAACGACCTCCCACTTACAGATCGATCAAGATCATATCGGAAAGGTCAAGGTGGTGGGAAAACGTTAACTTTTTTGGTGCTTGGTATTTGGCTCTTAAGAGGCATTTCTAGTTAATAATGCAGTTAGCGACATATACACGGATCAATTCAACCGTTTGAAAAAAAGCATAACATGGTCATGGACCTGTGTGATGTATAAGCTTTTTAATTAAATGTATCCTTTATGGTATGGAACTGTCACATTCTTCATCTGCTAAAAACAATGCAGGGAAAGAATATGTTAATATACAATGCTATTATATGGTTAGGTAGACAAAATGTCATTATAAATTTTTGACTTTTCTGAATGAAATATTCAAAAATTTATAATATTACACTATTTGTCATATTATAATTTTTTGAATATTTCATTCAGAAATTTCAAAAATTTAAAATATGATAAAAATATCAATGGAAAGCAAATTGCACATTCATTTGTACGTTACACTAAGTAACCGTATATAGTAACATCATTTGACATTATCAATAACACTGCAACTCGGTAAGCTTACGCCCATACCTTACCCACGGGTCTCGGTAACCGAGCAGTCTAGAGTGCAAATACGGAGCACAGCGCTTCTACTTGGGACAGATCCAACTGTTAGAAGGTTTGTCTGTTCGCTTACTAGAGCTCAGGGGTTTATCCGGGTGCTCCAGTTTTATCCACCATCAGACTTTCGGTCTCAATATAAGTGAAAATGTATATTTACGCCTTCAACTTAAAACTTTATTTTTCCCAATTACCCTGACTGCGGAATACAATGCAGCCACGTTCATGCCAGTCATGTGCTGTCGCTATTCACGGCTTTCTTGCTCAAGATCCCTGTGTTTACACTTATATATGTTCAGAATGTCATCAGGTCGCTCTTGTAAGAAGCTAAATCATACCAAGATGTTTAAAGGCGCAAGCTCATCCAGAGGAAACTAGGCCTATATATAACTTTATCATATTTAATATCATTCGGCTTTCTAATATGATACTTATAACAAGTTCTTTTTTTTAAATTTTTTTGATTAAAAAACGACCAGCAAATGACTCGATTTAAAAAGACCATCCGTGAAAATTAACATTTTTATGTGATTAAAAATCATTTCTTTCTTTAACCGTGATTAAATTATTTAAAGGATTTTTTAAGTTGAGTAGGCCAGACATTATTTTATTCTGTCTTGACTTAAATTATATCTATTTCTAATACGGAGAGATGTACAGAAAACGGCGAGATCTATAGAAAGTGAAGCATTTATTTTGTTCACTACCTATATTAAGCAAGGTTAAATAGGATTCTTAGAGCTTTAGGTAAAACAATTTCAAATTTGACAACAACAACAACACACAGTACTTAGATTGACATTAAGCTACTTAGTTTTTTAAACACATTAAATAAATAAATAAATAAATAAATAAATAATATAAATAAATAAATAAATAAATAAATAAATATTGTATGTGTTTGATGATTCATTATGTCGACAATGTGCAAACTTCCACGGGAACCGGCATCACCATGAAATGACTACATGGACACAACATGTACATGTATACAATCGGAGGTCTAATTTTTGACCATTGCAGTACGGACGTAATAGAAGACATTTTATCTAAGCTGTTAGTAAATATATCGTGTTTAACACTCGATTGAGGGGAAATCCATCTTCCTTGATCTACTTAAATCGTGAATAAAACTTCCATTCCCCTAATAAAGTATTGTAACGTGTTTTCACTTTCTGGCTGGTTATGTCTCGATATATAAAATTTCAAAAGGATAGACTGCCACCACCAGTACTTGACTGGAAACTTAAAATGTTAAAGTTGCTATCTAGTGTCTTGTTCCTTCTCAGATTTCCTATTACTCCTATAGTATGAACAACTCTGGAAAGAACAGATGGTTCTGTAACTGAGATTAGATGAGACTGTGCATATGAGAGATGAGATTATGTGACTTAAATGTGATGAATGTATGCTATAACTTAGGTGAATTAGGTGCTAGGGCTGCTTAGGGTATCAAAATATTACATAAGATCGAAATAAAGAGAACAGAATATTTATTGTATAATGAAATTATAACGACATGTAGTTATACCGATATCTCTCACTGTCCTCTCTCACTTATAACATATATTTACTATGTACACAAGAATTACATGTAGTACAAGAATTACATGTAGTTGCAGTGATATGTATAACTGTATTCAAATCCCTTTCTCACTATCCAGTCAAAACTCTAGTTTTTTATGAAAATGTATTGCAACTACTACTGCGAGATATTTCACTTATATGAGAATTAATATAGAATGTGTGTAAGTAATTAATGAGCTATTTAAGCCTTATAATAGTATAATGCTTGCTTATTGCAACATCACTTATGCTTTCTATACACTGCTATTGTAGCTGAAAAGCTTATATTTGCCCTAAATATTAATGTATATTTTGTCATGAATGTTTTATTAAAAGCTAGTACTTGCTTATGTGTTCAATACACAGTTTGTAAAAATTATCTATTATATGGTAAAATATGTACCTAAACTGTATAAGTCTAAATAACAGGCTTTTACTGTAATACAAGCTATAAACCCACAGACGTGGTGTAAATTGAAAGGGTCGAAGTACGTTGTCGTACAGGGATTAGACCTGTCTATAATGACAACCCGTTTCACTTATATAGGCTGGCTGACCCAGCACGACCCATCTGAAACTGGGTCGATGAGATGCGACCCACTGGCGGAAATCTCCAAAAATAGTAAAAACCAGGGTCAAAAGGTCATGATAATACGAGATCGGTGAACTCCGGAAGGTGGGCGCCATCTTGTCTGACAAAGTTGGAGTTGCGGTAGATTACAAATTTGGTGAAATAGCGCCACAAAAATGAGATAGTTTATGTTATCTGTTTATATATGAGAAAGTTTGTAAAGTATCATGGAATTGTTAACCTTGACTGTTATGTGCGGATAAAACCGCTACGGAGCATATAATGGACAAACATTATGGGCGATCCCGCGAGGGAGGTCGTAAGTACTTTTAACTTGACCTTGAATTACAAGTATATAATGTTTATAAACAATAACAATGTGTCTTACAATCATGACTTATAGATGGAAGTGTGTGAATACTAAAAATATTATGTAACACACCTAAACACAATTACAATCGTTGACACTGACGTTTCTGCCGCTTTTGACACAGTATTAAAAGAACACAGTACCGCAACAACAAAAATACTGTTATTCTATTAAAAATAATTAAAAATATAAAACTGACATATAACACATCGGCGACAGTCTAAAAAATTCATAAAAAATATAATACAATTTTTGACACTCGTCACAGTATCAATGAAAATTTAATTGAGAAAGTGGTTTATTTAAAACCAGTATTTTAGCGTAGTACATCTCGGTTCATTTTGCGGGAAAAATCGTGATTTATTCATCGTCAAATCAGTCAAGTCGCGTTTAAAAACATAACCATAACATAATTGATTTAATTAATTTTAAAAAGGGTTTACAATAGTGCCATCTAACAATACCAGTGATGCTCATATTGCTTAAGAACCGTCTGAAAACGGCCAATCGAGCGTATTTATAAGTCAATAAGTTGATATGTCAATCATACGTTTTAAATATTATTTTATTCTATATAATAGATTGATTATAATTTTGAAAATGTACATTTTATTACAAATACACGTGAAACACAAGTTTAAATGCGCTCGTTTGATTCTTGATAAATTTGTGTTTGCGTGATTTCACCATAAATTTTAATGCAAGGTGCACAATTTGGTGACTTCAAACTTTCTGTCCAATTTTCTCAGTTTGACGTCAGAGCGCAACTGGACCCATTTTCCCAGGCGCAGTCACCTATGGCAATTGTATTCCATCTGGAAGCATTTACAAAAACCATATAAAATTAGAAAAAAATAATTGAAACTATAAACAATCTTGACAAATATTCTTTTTTAAAAATACACGTTTCTCCTATAATTTTTTTAAATAATAATTACACTAATATAGTTCGTTCATGAATAGATAAAACTATTAACTTTGATGTTACGGTGGATAGGACAAATAAAGCACAAGTAGACATTAAAAATACATGGACTTACGCACTATAATAACCCGTCTGAGAAATGTATACCCAACACTATACTATCAGACACATATCATTATCGTTGAACGCCCACTGAACCTTGAGTTTGATTTATAATCATATAATTCAATAAATAAAAAAGCTACCCATCCCTGTACGTACCACAATTCGAAAGCAAAGTACAAAATTTAAATCTGGAAATTGGGTTTAACATATGAACTTTGAACAGCGAAGTGATGTCACTTGGTACGGAAGAGTGAGGACTTCCAACTAAGCTAGACACTCCCATCACATGCGTAATCAAAGTGAAAATAAAACGAACATGAGACAATGGGACGTCAAACATATCCAATGTAATTTTGGATACAGAGTCATCATACTTATACAAACTGAAAACAGAAAACAAACTCTATTAATATTCCTCATTAGAAAACTACGATACGATCTGTAATTTGATTGGATCTTTGGATCGTATAATCAGGTGGAGAAAACATCGTGTATCCCTCTGAAAACATTATAACCCTCACCATCAGAACACATCATGACGTCAAAATGATATAACGTCTTTGATGGAAAATCGGTCACGACATTCTAGCGTTTGCATCTGATTGATAGAATAAATCCAACGAAAAACTGGTGTTGTACCTTCCAGGCTGTCTTTTAAAAATACGTTTTCTTTCTGTCAGTCTTTCTAACAACCATGGTAATCTTTCGGTGTGATAAAGAATTTATTGCCTTTGGGTAAGGAAGATATGAAAATTGTTGTTCATGTCTCCCTCACTAACTGGCAATAAATGTATAACATAGTATTATACTTCTGAAGAAAAAACAAATACAGATTTTCAACCTACACCGTATTCCTTTTTGAAATCTTCTCTGGATTTCTGAGATATATAATATTTAATTTTTTGACTGGTATTCCAGATACATTAAAGTAATAATATTCCTCAGATGTATTCTCATATCTCTTGTCTGATAGATGATGAATCTGGGTTACCATTGTTACGTGATAGTGTCAGACCATTACGACCAGAATCATGTAAATCTGTAAAATTATAAATTTACAATTAAACAAGTATGATCTGTATCCAATGTTGTCTTCATATATGGCGTCATAACTTTTACACCTTGCTAACTTGCAAAGAGAAAAAGTTACCCTTCTTGCATAACATATCTGGTGGCATTTTACGTTTTTAATTTAATTTGTCAGTTTGTAAAGTTTTTTTTAATTGCTTTTTCTATATTGATTTTCAATCGTGATACTCTATGTCTGTGGTTAATGGAACTAATGGGTGTTAAACACCTCTTACCGTAAGAAAGTAACTTGATCAATTAAGAAAAGATTGATTTTAAGTGCCTCAAATTACATGACCAAAAACCGTTGTACTACGTTTTATTACATTTTCAATGACAAAATAATTGTATAGAATAGGAAAGGACCATAGAAAACATAACAAAGTTAATTTACTTTGATGGTAACGAGCTGATTTTTTATATCACATGAATAATCGACAATAAATGGTACATATTCAAACAAACACAGGTTACGAAACTTTACTCATGATATTTCTGGTTTTCAAATATTTTTGCTTTGAAAGGGACAAAGTCAAAGCAACAGATGACATCACTCACTGTAGGAGAACGTAAAAACATTTTTAATATAATGTATGGATGTTGACATTATCAATACATTTTCGTACTTACTTCGGACAGGTGGTGCGATTTGATCTACTGAGTCTACAGTTGGTGCTTTACTTGTATGTCTCCCTTCTATAGAACGTCTATATACAAAATAAATCGAAAAACAATTTGAAGGAAGCCTATCGACATATTATAACTGTCCTTTTCAAAACAATACATATCCGTACATCTTTCCTTTCGTTCTTAATTTTGAGAAAGGTTCTTACCTTTCCTGACCGCCTGGCCTAATTTCTTTGGTGGAAATACACGTTTAACTCATTTTGCCAGTTTTAATATTTTTAATCTGTTTTTCGATTTTTATAAAGAATATGAATACACAAATAAATGATGTAAATTTAAATTCCAAAAATTGACAAAAGTAGTGAGTTTTGTTATTCCACGGGTTATATTTAAAGATAATTCTTAAATTTTAATTTTTTATATAACGACCAGCTGCTAAATAAATCAATACTAACCTTCTCTTTATCAACACAATGATTAAGACCATAATACCAGTTACCAAAATAACTGTTAATAAAACTCCTATAACCGTTGGTGCAGGGTTGTTTATCCCTTGAAACCCGTCCTTTCCTGGCGTAAGTGAAACTAATAAAGATAAAAAAAATAATTTGAATCAACGTAGCAAGCAAAAAAAACAAAGATAATCGAATTTATACACATTCAATATTTGATATTACATACTCGTTGAATTACTAAAAATTAATGGATTCATAGTTAGTTATTTCTAAACCTGTGTGACAGTTGCAGAACTATTTAGACGCATTTAAAATTGACCACAACAAATGCCTTTTGAATTCTTAAGATTGTTTATTATCCACAGTGATCCAAAGAATCCATTGGTATTCGGAATTGACTGCGTATATGTACAAGTACACAAGTATTCCCAACATACCAACATGTTCTGGGCGTCAGACTGTGTTATAACAAACACCATTGTTGTTGCAATTACCTTAAAAATGTTGCAATGTTATATTTTCTTTTCTATTTATATGCAATTTTATTTTTTTTTACTTTGCTCTAGGATATGAATTTTGAATCATGTTTGCATAATCGAGACAAACAAAATACCTGTGAGTTATTACTTATTTAGTATAACCCGAGTTTAACATTTGTTTGAATATAAAAATATGTTAAGTTCTTTAGTAGATGCTTGGCAGATATAAAATCAGTACGTACGGTATAATGCTGCATCCACATACACAATTTCAAGCGGCTGTGATTAGTAGTTGCTGAAAAAACTGTTACGAAAACGTTCAACTATTGGTCATAATTATGGAAAAATACATAGAGTCAGGAAACAGGAAGTAGATGTTCAACAGACTTGAAATCTGTGCTTGTGGTATAGGACCTGATACTAAACTTCCATACACAATTTGTAGTACCTGACTTTAGTAGTTGCTGAGAAAACTTTTATGAGCATCTTTGTTTTGGACAGACGGATAGAAAAACCGAGATAAAGCAGTGTACTCCTTTGTTCAAAGCGGGGGTTATAAACAAACTACGAGAGAGAGAGAGAGAGTGTCTTACCATTGCAGATATCACCTCCCCATCCGTGAGTACAGCCCGAAATGCATCCGCCAGTCTGTCTATTGCAGTGCATTTTAAGGCAATTTTTAGAACAATTTTGTTCACACGTATTCCCAAATAAACCAACGATACAAGCTGCAAATGAAATACCATCAGTCCTGATAAAAGTTCCAATGAATATAAATAAATGTATAATACGTTTAATCAATATGTTTAATGGAGGAAACTAATAGCAATATCTAAATAACTTCAGGTGAGTAATGTCCGTCAAATTCAAATGATAAAAAAACTATAAAAACAGAATAATTTCTTCAAAGAATTTCGGATAATGGATTCCCTTTCCACTGGTGTCGCATTCAGTCAAGGAGTAGTGCTAGAGTTGCAAAACGCTGTGTTTAAAGACATACACTTATTTATCAGTTATGTTTCCGTTACAATAAATAAAAAACGTGGAAAATGTAAAGCACACTGTAATAATATATTCTCAGACGTTTTAAATCGTGCAATACGTGTATTTACACCGGTATTTGTGTGTGAGATATGACATATTTGTATTCACACATATTTTACGTTCATTTTGGTTATTATTATTATTATTATTATTATTATTATTAACGGTAACAGTTGTCACCCTCAAACCCATTACATAGGCACGGACCGTTATATCTGTATTTGGCATATAATATTTTCTGTGTTCTTATAACGTATTCGTTCAATTTTAATGCTATTATTATTTTTCACACGCACAATCACTGTTGTCACTACCAAAACCCTTGTATCATGATGATGCTAATCATTATACTTACAACTACAGTTATCACCGTCAAATCCTTGTACACAGCCATTGTTACAATGGCCACTGTTCTTTTCACACCCTCCTTGTTGACAGCCTTCAGAACATTTTTTATTACAGTTAACCCCATACAGACCATCCGAACACGCTAACAAGAACAAGAACAAAAACAAAAACATAATTGTATGCCATATGTAAGGAATCAATTACACAATGGAACACGCTTACAACAAATTATAAAAAAACAAAAACGTTATTGTATGGCATATGTTAGAAATTTTTTAGAAAAATCCTGAAATTTCGCATTAGGGGACAAAGACATATTTTGGTATTTTGGCTTTCATCAACAACACAATCATTTCTAGTCTTTAAATGCGTCCTGTTTTTATCTTAACCACATACAGATCAGTAGAACGCAGTAAAAATTACAGAACTAAAGACTTGATTGTATACCAGAAATAAATATAGAAAAATTATTAAATTTTGTATTAGGAAACAGGTCATTTTTACTTTCATCAGCAACTGTTAATTATCTGGTAATGCAAGATCATGCTTATCAAGGATTTCAAGAACTTTTATGCCCATCATCCTAATATTTTTGATAAGTATGATGTCTTTTAAATTATCCATAATAATTTAATGTTCCCTTCATTCTTCATTCTGACTTTCGATTGCGCACTTGGCGGATGTAGCTAGCTAAACAGCAAGTACTTACCCTTAATGGAGGTACGTGTTTTTAATCTGATTTGCCAGTTTTAAAGTTTTTTCTTTGCATTGGGATATTTATTTGGACATACATGTAGATTAATAAAGTTTTTTATTACAACAAATGACGTCCCGTCCTTGTCATTGTACGATGCCGTATTTATAATAATTTGCAAGTTTTGAAAGTTTTAACTCTTGTTTAAGGGTGTGATTTATTTAAACATCAACTTGTATCTTAGTATATCTGTAAGTCTGTGGATGCAGTGATTCATATATTATATGCTATTTATTACACGATTATAGAGTTTGTTTGTAATCATATCTTGACATTTGGATCCATTCCAGTTAGCATTACAACCAAAATTACAGTTGCCCGTATTTTGATGGCATGTGATATTGAAACAATTCTTAGAGCAATTCAAGTGACATAGTTCTCCGTATTTTTCATCAATGCAACCTGATGAATTAAACAATTACATGTATGTAATAATATAGATATCGGTATATCTATTATTTCCTGCTTAATTATGAGCTTTGTAAAAACAATAAGTCAAATTTGTTAACTTATTTGCATATTTTGGAAATTTGTTCATTTACACCATTTTTCGAGTAATTTGGTAGAAATAGTTCACAAATGTATAAATATATTTCATATATATTCTAAAATATATCTATTTGTTTTAACAGTTGTCTTTTTTAGATAAATGCAAAACGACTGTTACAATTTACCTCTGCATTGGATACCAGCATAATTAACTGTGCAGCCATTGTCACATTCGCCAGTGGAACGATTGCATAAAGAACCATTACATCCAACCGAACAATTTGTTTCACATTTGTCTCCATAACGTCCTATTTCACAAGCTGCAATAAATACATATAGAGGTGGTAAGAGAAATAACACTCAAAAAAATATACTTATCAATTCTCAAAATACATAATTATAGATTATACAATAATTGTCCTCTAGGTATGTGGACATCCAGAATTGTTACCCGACAGAAGGGTTGTCACCCGAGGGCATCGTCCTGGATGTCTTTAACAGTTGTCTTTTTTAGATAAATGCAAAACGACTGTTACCATTTACCTCTGCATTGGATATCAGCATAATTAACTGTGCAGCCATTGTCACATTCGCCAGTGGAACGATTGCATGAAGAACCTTTACATCCAACCGAACAATTTGTTTCACATTTGTCTCCATAACGTCCTATTTCACAAGCTGCAATAAATACATATAGATGTGGTAAGAGAAATGACACTCAAAAATATACTTATCAATTCTCAAAATACATAATTATAGATTATACAATAATTGTCCTCTAGGTATGTGGACATCCAGAATTGTCACCCGACAGAAGGGTTGTCACACGAGGGCATCGTCCTGGATGTCTTTAACAGTTGTCTTTTTTAGATAAATGCAAAACGACTGTTACAATTTACCTCTGCATTGGATACCAGCATAATTAATTGTGCAGCCATTGTCACATTCGCCAGTGGAACGATTGCATGAAGAACCTTTACATCCAACCGAACAATTTGTTTCACATTTGTCTCCATAACGTCCTATTTCACAAGCTGCAATAAATACATATAGATGTGGTAAGAGAAATGACACTCAGATTAATACACTTATCAATTACCAAAATACATATTTATAGATTACATATTATACCAGTTTTAACTTAACAAAAATAGACCGTCGTTTCGGAGAACAATTCCTTATCAGTAATGATTGGACTACAATTGTTGAACCGAACTGATTTTGAGAGGTTGAAATAATATCTAAAGGAACAATAATATTTTACAAAGTTTGGTTAAAAAATAACTAAAAATAATCTTGTTTGTAAACTTCTACACTATTTGCTACATCCAGTTGTACATGCTTTGTTTCTTTAACTCAAGTTTGATTACACACGTAAGGGTGTAGCTTGATAAATTGATAAATAGGTGTTTACTCTTCCGGTCTCACTATCCTGGTGGAAGTTCATGTGTTAACCAAACCTGTCAGTTTTTACTTTATTTTTTTTAGTGTGATTCGTACATGGATTAGAATGTTTATTTGTTTTTTATTCCTATACAATAAATGGCAGCGTATTTCTTGACAGGTTTCCGATTTGCTTACAGTTAATTAAATGGAAGGCTTACCAAAAGACACCAATAATCTGGGTAATTGTTCCATTACAGAACTGTTAAACTTCCGAGGACTTGAGTGTCTGTTCGATTTTATGTATTGGAAGTAAATGTTGTTCAACAATTTCATAGTTTACCGACTAAAAACGGCTCTAATCAAACCAAATCAGACCGGCTTACTCAACACAAATAGATCTCCGAAAAGTATCCGATGACATCCCAACACCTTATACAAGTTCGCCTTAGGAGGAAGGAATATTATGCAAATATAATTATTTGGAGAAATTCATTTTAGTCCAATTGCCGAAAAGTTGAATTATGTGTGATTGCCTGGATAAATGGCTGTGTTTATTCTAGATGGTAAAACTTTAAGTTTATGATAAATAGAATAAAACATGATAAAATCCATACCATATGCGATATCACCCCTCGACCAATATCAAACCTCGGACTAAAACCCTCGGTCTGATATATGGTTGGGGGTCTCGGTCAGATATGATATATATTTCTCCATGTATTATTTTATATTTTTTTGTTTTTTCTTTACATTCAGATAGCATATCCAATCAGCCAAATAAAAAATCCCAATACACGCTATAACTGGACGCTTCTTGTCTTACACAGAAACAAGCAATGTGACAGAAAAACACACAAAATAATAGGCCTTTAATAGGTAGTTTAAATCTGTTGGAAATGTTGACAACGAGTCTATTTTAACATAAGGGAAATTACAACACATAAAGCGTTAAAAGCCATGCATATGTAGTCAAAGAAAAATTAGCATGTCCACACAACCTTATTCTTTCGACCAATCCTATGTATGAATAGTGTAATGATTCGCTCTTAATAAATAAACTATCCATATCCCCGAGATATAGAGGAAATAAATGCACGTGTCAAACATAAATAAATGAACAGTTCAATAATATTTTTAAGTAGATTCGGGCTTGCAAATGCAAATGTCGAGTAATTGAAGGACAATGTTCCCCAATATTTAATAACCCTTTAATTGTATAGGAATATGAATTTTGTTTATTTTGCACTAGTATTTTATCTAAAATACCATTTTGTCTCGGGGTAGATTAACTTTTACACTAGTTCCTGTAAATGGATATAAATACTAGTGTAGTATGACAACAAAACAACGGCGACGTCGTCTACAGTCATGTCACAACAATTGTGTGACGTGATAAACGACAATTTCACGTGACAAAGCGTGCAACCGGAAAAACTTATTCGGGAAACCTCGGACTGGAACAAAGTTTGCAAATACAAAATGTCTTGTTCATAGACATAAGATATCACTTACTGTCACAACGTAACCCTGTAAAGCCCTCCTTACAGCCAAATGTACAGTTACCGGTATCTGGTTCGCAGACGTACGATGTATTTTGACAACCGATAGAACAAATCTCGGAACAGGTTTTACCGTATCTTAATAAGGGACAGCCTGGAATGTTTAACAAGATGAAGTAAAATGACTGAATGATGAAAAACATTTACATACTCAATACTTGAAACATTAAATAAATATTTGAAAGTTTCAACACTATGAGATCAGTTAGTTTACATATTTTTCAATATTGTTTGTTTAATTGCGGTCATATTAAACCAGATGTTTTGATACGTGGTCATTTCAAATGACAGAACTCGTTGCAAATACGAGAACTTGATACAACAAAACAAGCTGCTAACAAACAAAATGTTGACTTAAAGATACTGCAAACACAGACTTATCAAGGCCCTAAGAAATTGTTGGTCGTCAACGCAATATTCTTAAAAAGTATGATGTATCAAAAATTACGCTGGATATATTTGATGTCCAATATTTCCATGTTCCTATCATTCTGATTTTTTATTTCAAATATCGGGTGTAGCTAGCTTAATAGGAGGTGATTACCCTTACAGCATCGCTTCTCTGCTGTAAGATAACTTGTTTAACACGGGTTGCCAGTTTCAACGTTTTTGTTTTTGCTTTGGTATTGTGATTTGGACATAGACTAGTATATTTGTTTTTAACTTTTAATAAAATTGTTTATATGAAGCGCTAATTAATTGATAGGGAGAAATATGAACTCCATTCCCATTCCATTCTCATTAATTTTGTAATTCTAATTGGTTAAAGCAAAATGTTGTGAACGCATCGATTACTTGTTATGGGACAAATTATGGTTACCACTCTACTTATTCTGCTTAAAGTTTACTTGACGATCGTTTCGGAATGAAATTCCTCATTAATAGTGCTTGGATCAAAATTGTGGAAATCGAACATGTTGATATGACAAAAAATAACTGACCAAGATAAATTTTACCAAATAAATACCGACTGCATTACCATTGACAACTTCAAAGTAGAATGACTGTAATCTGTTCAGATAATAAAGTACTAATAAAAACTTTTACTATGACTTGAGTCACAATCGGCAATCGGCTTGATTGGAGATGTTCATCTGGTTGGTTATTATGAAAGTTTAATACATATGAATGCATTGCTTTGCAGGTGGCTTGATGCTCCTACATAAATTTTGGTTATTAGAAAATTTTCAACTTGAAAGAGATACAAAAGCTATGTTGATTTGATTGATAATATGCATCTGGTTGTTTACTATAAAATGTTCAATTGATATGAATGCATTGCTTAGCGTGTGGCTGGATTGTAACTGACCCTTTCATTGTATAGGAAATGAATTTCGTTTCGTTGATTTTTCACTAGTATTTCAACTAAAATACCGGTTTGTCTCGGTATACCGGAATACATTTAATATTGCACTAGTTCTTGTAAATGGATATAAATACTAGTGTAGTTTGACAACAAAACAAAAGCGACGTCATGTCACAACAATTGTGTGACGTAATAAACGACAATACTACGTGACAAAGCGTGCAACAGGAAAAATATTTTCGTGCTGGAACAAAGTTTGCAAATGCAAATATCTGGTTCAAAGACATTATATATCACTTACCGTCACAACGTGACCCTGTAAAGCCCTCCTTACAGCCAAATGCACAGTTACCAGTATCTGGTTCGCAGACGTACGATATATTCTTGCAACCAATAGAACAATTCTCAGAACAGGTTTTACCGTACTTCAATAGAGGACAGCCTGAAATGTTAAGTAATATAAAGTAAAATAACTGAATGCTGAAAAAGAATTTATTGTGAAAGTTTAAATTATGCATTAAATAAAAAAAATGAATGTTTGGTTAATAACAGTCATGTTAAATTGGCTATTTCAACAGATGGTCATTGCAAATGATAGAGCTTGTTGCCACAACAAAATCTTTATACAACGAAACAAGCTGCTTACAAAAAATGTTGACGCAAGGATACTGTAAACATAGACTTATCAAGGCTCTCAATATTCTTTATGGTCGTCATCACAATGTTGTTGGTAAGTATGATATATATATATATATATATATATATATATATATTGTTGACTCTTGTTATCTAGAACTCGACGGGGAAATGCAAAAAGTTCGACTTATCCGGAGTTCGAGATAACCGATGTTAAAAACGGCAACAAAAGGGAAATAACTCGTACATGCCTACCGGAGGTCTTTTCCGGTTTTATCTTGTCAAACTGTATGTCATCGGCATTGACATTTTAAGATGCAATAATAAATGATTCGATTATGCATTTTGTTTCATAAGATTAACTTTCATTACTCAAATCTGTCAGTAACTGATTGCGCTATTGTTATTAGCCGACAAATAGTGGAGTCCGCTTTGGTCTCCATACGAGTTTTGCTTTGTGTACTTTAATCACACCAAGCTTCCGGTTGTATTGAGAAATGTTCACATCACACGCTTTCGGCAGCCATGTTCAGCTTGGCAGTAATTATAACACCTGCTAATCTCCTTGATGGTTTAATTGCTTATGCAAGGGATAATAACTAAGGGCTTAAGGGAATTGGGAGGTCAGTGCAATGTTGTAGTTTTAAAATCAGCACGAGGCCGACAGCCAGAATGCGTTTTTTCTACCAAAAAATCTGTAGGCATTGACTAATTTGATTTTCCAAAATTTTTTGTTCGAGTTAACAAATTTAATTTTCCTAAATATTTTGTTCGAGTTAACGAGTGTAATTTTCCTAGAATTTTCATTCAAGGGGACGAAAATATTGTTCGACATATCCGATAATTCGAGATATCCGATTTCGAGATAACCGGAGTGATTTTGGTTTAATAAAGAACAACTCTGTTCGGACTTTTTAAAAAAGTTCGAGATATCCGGTAGTTCGAGATATCCGAGTTCGAGATAACGAGATTCAACTATAAATATATTATATATATATATATATATATATATATATAATATATATATATATATATATATATTATATATATATATATATATATCCAAAATTACGCTAGAAATATTTGACGTCCCATAGTTCTTTGTTCCTTTTATATTGATGTTTGATTACAAATGGGACAAATTATAGTAATCACTAAATGTGTTTTAAATTTACAGCACTTGATCGTTTCGGAATGAAGTTACGCATTAATAGTGCTTGGTTCAAATTGTGGAAATCCAATATCTTTTAATATATTGATACGACAAAAAATAACTGACCAAGATAAATTTTATACCATTGACAACTATAAAGTAGTATGACTAAGTTGTTTAGATAATAAAGTAATAATTAAGCTTTTAGTATTACTAGAGTCACACACACACACCCCACACACATACACACACACACACAAAAGATGATAATCTTCGACTTGATTGATAATATGCATCTGGTAGTTGACTATGAAATGTTTAATTCACATAAATGCATTGCTTAGCGGGTGGATGAATGATATGATATTTTAGCGAATAAGAATAATTAACTTGAAGAATAAAACAAGACGATAATGGAATATGTTGTTTAGTTGTATGTGTAATCAAACAATGTGCTGCTTACCATATACCTCAACTTCGCAGAGTTCTAATACTGCGTCGTCGGAATAATCACCTGGATATTGATGACCGGGAAGTCGTTCGTTGTATATGTAGACATATCTAGCTGTATGGGGACAGTAGATAGTTTGGATAGGGTCCGGAAGATTGAGACCACTATGCTTGTGACAAAGCTCGCCATTACGTCCTGCTTCTTCATTCTCATTCAAGTATAAACTAAAACCCGCTAACCTTCCAATATCTATCGGAGAAAAACAAAAATCTACTTCACAACACATTTGATCGGAAATCATTCAGAAACAAGAACCATAAAAAACTTATTAGTAATAAAAAATAATTTTTAATTTTCTGTATCAGATATAATTAAGAATAGAATTGAATTTTTTGTGGTTGATGAAGTATAGACCAAACTCGGCAAAACTGTTGTTTTTTAAATCTTGTTTTTAAACACATGTTCATATTAATCATTAGCCGAAAATTATCAACGTATTTACGTTGTTAATATGACAAAATGGAATCTAATGCATGTAGCTAAAAATAAAGAAGCTTGTGAAAATCCCCTAAAATTGTATTCATATGCGATGTCACCAGATGTTTCATACTGTGTTTTACCTAGAAATTACATGAGCATTGTATATATTAAAGTAGTTATTTGCACATTAAATGTTTTGGAAACTAAGTACAAATTGTTGCATTGGACATACACGTTTGTAGTTGAATCATGCTTTTTCTTTCCATTCATTGCAACTAAAACGGCAAAAGAAAGACTAGCTCTGTTAGATAAAACGACAACTACCGAATGATGAGAGAGAGAGAGAGAGAGAGAGAGAGAGAGAGAAAGAGAGCGAGAGAGAGAGAGAGAGAGAAAGAAAGAGAGATAGAGAAAGAGATTTTACATAGTTTCCTGTAGAATATTTTTACTGTCTGTATCCTACTTGGTACTTTCAGATCAACCTGCCACCATGCTGTTCTCTGTCGGGAAAGTGTATGAGAACAACAATCACAACCAACTTCTCTATCTATTCCAGTTCTATTTGTAAAGCCGTCTACCGCTTTATCCGCTCCCCAGTTTTGGTTTTGATCAGAACTTTGTGTTGCACTCTTTCCTTTGGCTATATTCACTGTAATTATAAAGCCGTTGTTAATTTGTATTTCGCCACGTACTTCAATAACATTTATTAAACACGTTAAATATTACTTATAAAGATGCATGTTAGTATCGTGTGAAAGGATTTGTTGCCAAACGGACATATGTGTCTTCTACCGGCTGCCTGCCACGCGGAGTCACATAACTTTTCCATTGATTTGACGATTCTTTGGTTAAAAGACTAAGAAAAATTTGTTTTATTAAGTAAACAAAACTCCAAAATGTTGACTTAAAATGAAAATACAATGTATGTCATTAACTTTTGATGTCAAATGACTGCAAACGCATGTAGTGGTGTTAATTTTTGGCTTTTGTCGCAGTCGCAAATCTTTTGCAAAACTTTGTACCACGCGAAAAATAATACCTATTTTCTTTTATACTCAATTTTTGAAATCTGCGAACATAACATCCCCCGAAAAAGGTCTGAGGTACAAAACCGCGAAAATTTGATCAGATGGAATTAAGTAGATTTACAATTATAACGGATTGTATCCTAAAAATATTAACATTGTCTGTATTTTAGTCTTGATTTCTGTATAAAGTAAATGTTATCATTCCTATATAACAGTTGTTAGCTACATTTGAATGATAAGAAGAAAGAGAAAAAATGTCATTGATTATTGAACCTTGGACGTGTTCCGTATATAATGGCGGTGTGGGTGTTAAATAAATTACTCCTCTTAATGCGACCCTACGCTGAAGAAAATATGATAATAAATAATGCCAGTGACCTTTGATAATCCCTTTCAACAGTCTTCAAATCGCCTGTGCTATTTTTTTTATCTACTCACCAAAAGCAACATACGTAGCTGTCATTTGTATCAAAGGCAATTTGATATGTATTGTAATTTAGTCACTTATATGTCGCACAAAGTATAATGGGGTTCGCCGCTGTACCACGTGGTACCCTCTATTGTTCATGCGGAACACTTATTTCCAAGGGATATGAAAGAGCATGAGATGACGTTTTCTTCCGCGAAAACGACGTCATTCCGTGAATCTTTGACTTGACACCAATACGGTAGCTCAGTTGGAAAAATGATCACTGCATAATTGGGAGGTTGTGAGTTAGAACTCCTGTCGAGTCTGACCCAGACTTAAAAATACGTAATGACTGTACTTTTACGAAGCACTTTGCATTAGGTAACACTGTTAATTGTCCTAAGCGCCTTCAAATGTGTAAATTTCTGCCACTATGCCTATAGCTGGTGACGTCTTGATATAAGTGAAACATTCCTGACTTGGACATTAAACCTAATTCAATCAATAAATCAATTTGTATCAAAGAGAATATGGTGTGCAAACTTCACTGCGACTTTGTTACCTAGCCACATATATCTGGAATCAATTGCATAAAGCATATCTAGTGCTTAAATCAAATCATAATTATTGATATAATTTATAATTTGCTAAAGATGGTTAACCCTAGTTAATAAAGCGTTGTGTCACCGAGTCCTGGTGTCTAGTAGGCAACGGTGTA
The DNA here is from genome assembly GCA_021292105.1 of Anadara kagoshimensis. NCBI lineage: Eukaryota > Metazoa > Mollusca > Bivalvia > Arcoida > Arcidae > Anadara > Anadara kagoshimensis. Next base: position 32,114,069 of record CM037869.1, on the reverse strand, counting down.
CTCGTCTTGGATTGATTGTTGGTTGGTTGGTTGAATAAATTAGGTTTAACATCACAGTCAAGAATATTACGCCCAGGACAATGTGCAAGGATGGTATTTTACGTTCTTAAAATGCCCTGATATGAGGCATCGTTTTAAGGTCTCTTCTGAAAGACGCCTAGGCCATAAAACCTGTTGTTTTATTCACTTTACGACAGACTTTTGGTAGTATCAACAACAAAGAGATATGTGACGCGTCATTTTTTTTTTTAAAATTGGCTTATCATTAATTATAAATCTACATTTATTTCTGATTTCAACGGTGTGTAAATTATATAATTATGAGATCTGATAACATAAGCAAGGTGCTGACCTTTTAAAATATGAAAGTTTTGTCGGACAGGTCATCTTTATTTGATGATTTTCGTCAAATAGCGTGATGGCGTTATTTTTCGAATCGCAGCGACGGACTTTTTCATTCCTTTTGATTTAAATCAATTTGAAATTGAAATGATCAACATGTATGATGTTTGATTCTATTAAACTCTTTCTGAGACCAAATGAAGCTAAGGTATTATTACATTTGGTAATGTGACGCCACTCATCTCTTGCTTACGCCTATGTCAATGGCGTCATTGATTGCTGTTTAAGAAAAAGCAAAATGTAAATAGAACGATTAAACTGTGTCTAGCGTGCGTTATGCAGTTTGAACGGCAATGGAAGTTATGGCACTATAAAAGCTATTTCTAGACCGTTCAATGGTTAAATAATACACCAACATTGGCTAACATGCGGCGAGAAGTGGCTTACTTAGAAACTTATTTGATCTGTCCACTCTCGAACTCATGTAACAGTTCCCATACTCTGGATCACATCTTCTGTCGAGACAACCAACACTGCAGTTAGAGTTACAGTGACCCCATCCATAATAGCCCTGCGGGCAACCTTGATATGAAACAATTCAATAGCATTAGGTAACGTCCTTGATTTTACAAATATAATTTTCAAACATACCACTACAAAATCTTATGCAAGAATGGTTTTAGAAAACCATAACAATCTTAAGCGGTGAAATTGTAGTAGTGCATCAATGTGTAATTACATATCGAATGTGACCGTATCCTTACAACAACGATTAAATACACATTTATCAATAAATCAGTCATTTCTTTTATTATGATAAAATGTTCTAGTCTGTTTTATTATAGGGAATTACTCCTGTCAAGTGGAAATAGTATAACCTAGACTATGCGTATTCGTGTAATCCTCTTTTGTGTCTTTGCAATTTGACTAATATTGTTGTTTTAATAGATGAAAGCTTAAATAATCTCGTAATCAAAAATAAACATACTGATCCATGTCCAAATCACAATCCAGAAGCAAAGTAAAAACTTTAGAACTGACAAGTTAGGTTAGACACGTGAACTCCCACCAGGGAAGCAAGGCCGGTAAATAATTTCTGTGGTAAATAGTTCTCGATCAGTGGAAATCAAGGTTATCCTCAAATTTATTTTGGCGTAAACAATTGCGAGTAAATTAACATGAAAAGTAAACACTAACAATGCCAAGTTTAACATTCACTGATACAGACATTATTTTGTCTTAAAAACCTGAATATATTAATTTGATTGAATAACGGGTTTATTATATGATGTGATTCAAAGCATGTACGAACAGAAATGTTATACAAATGAAATCTCGGTGGCTATTAACAAAAGGATTTGATCACCTAAATACCAAGAGTAATTTACAAAAATATATTCATCAAAAAAGTCAAAGACCACACCAAAAATATTATTTAATTTTATAAAAAGGTAATCTTATTATTTCATCTTCGCACTTCTCGTAATTTTGTCAATGAGTATGATTCCATGCACAATTTGTTTTTATCTATTACATTATTTAAAAGAGAAAAGAATGAGAACAAAATACAGAAAGATTATATATTTTTCAGTTCATGGGTTGTTATCTCAAATTTGATATTGGTCTCTAACATTTTTCCACACTACACCTTACCGTATACTTCCACTTCACAAAGATTTATAATTGCTTTATCTCCTTTTAAATCTGGGGTTGACCTTTCCCTGGAAAACGTGATATATCGTCCAAGGGTCGGACAAAAATGTAAATGTACTAAGCTTGTAGGCCATCCATTTTCTGTATCTTTGTAGCACTGCCAAGTTTCTAAGGGATTGAGTGATTTTGTAATATTGATAGCGTAACCATCCATACGATTTAGATCTGTAAAATAATTAAAAGATTAATAGTTTATTCACGTAAAGAATTTAAAAAAGAACAAAATTATTATGTTCAATTGTTTTAGATCTTAGATCACTTTGTTATTAAAATTACAATCAAATCTGTCTATGAAGGTCATCTAAGGGAACCAATAAAGGTGGAATTTCTTTGCAAGTGACATTTATACACAGATGCAAATAATATGAATACAGCGCAATATGGAAACAATTCTACTGGTCTTTATTAGACGGGGTCCTTATATATTGAAGTGGCCTTTTAGGCAGGTTGGGCTGTATTATAATGCGTTATATCAATTAAGATTTGCATTATTAATGATTTTGTAGATTTATAGTTATTGATACGTAGCATCATAATATTGTTCTAGTCTTATTCATTTAATTATTTTTGTCAAATCATTGAGTGCACAAGAACATCTAATTATTCAAAGCGACTTTTAAAACGATAACGCTATTTGAATATTGAATCTGTTGTTAAATCACTACAAAAGCCATTGCAATAAAGGAAACGAAATGGTTGCGTGAAATATGAAATTATATAATAGATACAAACGACAGGAGAAATGCATATTGACAACGATATACAAAAGCTATCAATATTTGGCGAATAATAAAAAAATGACAATAATTATTATGCTTAACCATTTATCATATCCTCATAAAATAGTTTCCATATTGATAGAACGTCTCAAACACGTTATTCGCTTGTCATTCTTTCATAAAAATGGTAAGTTAAAATATAAATATCTAGCACTCAACAGGATTTTACTATACTTAGAAAACCATTATAAATGGTGGGATTTTTAATAGACAATATATTTTTGGGTTTGGTATCATATTTTTCCAGCAAAAAATGGTTATACCGATGTGCACAAACAGTGCACCATTTAATTGTTTATTTGTTTCTTTGTTCATGAAACAGAAGTTATGCAGAACCTTGTACAATCTAGAGAGAAGTCTGTCGCAAAATCATTTCACTCCACATACAGCTATATATATAATGTCTTTCTGTCTATTAACGTTCCTAACTTTAGAGACAATGTGAATGTCATCAATCCCAGTGAGCATAAAATGATAAATGATTCTTCTATTTCTGCTTCTTATTTAGACGTATACCTTAATTGTGACGCCAACGGAAGGCTACATTTGAAACTGAACAAAAAAACTAAATGACTTCATTTTTTCTACGATCAACTTTTATTTTCTATGCAGTAATATAACTGCTTCTCCTGCTTGTGGCATATAATATATTAAAAATTAATACACTATGACACAAGTACGTGAACGTTAATCGAAAAAAAATGTAGAAGAAATAGATTGTTGACTCAGGGAGACCCTAAAATTTTGATGACCGTCATCACAGTGCGTTTGTTAAGTATGATATATCTGTGTTAAGGATTGCTCGGATATATTTGATGTCCCATAGTTCCATGTTCCTTTGACTCGATTATGCACGTAGCGGCTGTAGCTACCCAAACAGTAGGTGCTTACCCTTCCAGGGCATGTGATAAATCTTAAGTTTTGTGTTGACCTTATGCTCTACCTTGAGCGGTGAGGATTGCAAGGTAGATACTTGATTTTTTTGCAATTTGTTTTTTATTGTCCCAGACATTGAATGTGAGATGGTCAAGTGCAAGGGATGGACCGCTGGGATCACTTGCCTAATATTTTACAAACATATAATATATACACATATATACAATATCATTTGATCATTCTAGAGATAAATCTAGATTTGATTTTGTAGTAGGATTCTAGTAACTACTAAATGAATATTATTTAAGCTTTTGATAGTACGTTTACTATAGTATTTGCAAAATATAGCAATGTAATAAATTTTAAAAAAATGTGATTTTCAATGTCAGTAGAAACGGATCAATAATGTCAGATGAACAGTTAATAAAGTCAAGTTAGATTAATCATAAAATCAAGTAACCAAGTAAATGAACAATATAGTCTTGTTTCCAATATTAATAATTATATCGATTTGGAATATTTACT